>AWYD02004158.1:0-60048 GCA_000504365.2 Pseudocercospora pini-densiflorae CBS 125139 | reverse complement strand
AGTATTCTTACTAGTTTCTTAGTATTTAAACCGTACGACTAGTTTAGTTTAGCCTTAGTTAACTAAACCAAACTAGTCTAGACTACTAGGGGGTCTAGTACTAATAGTAGCTTTAAACTAGGCGTAAAGCTAACTAGTAAGTTAGAAGACTATAAGTCTATTAGTATATAGGTAGAAGGCTTTATAAACTATATCCGCTTAATAAACGCCTTCTTTAAAGTTAATAGATTAACTAACGCCCTTACTAAGTTTATAGTAATAGTCTTTAAGCTATATATCCTTAATCTAGGTAGCTAGACTTAGCTCTATACGTTTACTATTAACGTATATAACTCGGCTAAGAACCTCGGACCTTCGAAGCCCTTATTATAGATATTCTTATACGAGTATATTTATAAGTACTTCTATAACTTAGTTATATAAGAACGTATAAGAGTAGCTACTAAAGAAGGCTATAAGCGGCCCTTATCTACTAGTAATAATAATAACTCCTTTCGAGTCTATAGTAAAAGTAAGTACTACTACTATAACTTTAATAAAGATAAACCCTATAGTAAAGAGCTCTATTACTATAAATATAAGTATAATAATTATAGCTTAACTAAGTATCTACGAGTCTGCTACTCTACCTTATTAAAGCGTTACAAGTAATAGTACGAGGCCGAATATAGTACTTCCTTTTAAGATCTATAGAATAGAGAAATTGTAATAGTCGTCTTTACCTCTTAATCGCTATACCTAGTAGCTCTTACTCCGAGACTATCTATACGAAGAGCTCCGTAATAATATTAATAGTATTCTTAAATACGGCGCTTCTATCGGATACGAAGGACCTAGCCTCGCTAGATTATCTAGGAACTACGGCTCTACTTAATTAGATAGTAATAATATAGCTAGTAAGATTATAAGCGACCTTACTACTAGTAGGATTATCGAATATACGAGTAATAGCCTTATCTCTTTACTATTAGATTTAGTACTAAAGTACGATAGTAGCTTCTACTAGATATACGACCTCTCGTATCTAGAAGGCTACTCGGTTAATAACTTTATACTAAAGGAATATAGTACTATTATCTACTACGCGTTTAATAATATACTAGACGCTATAATCGCTATAGGACTATACTTAGTAATTATTAAACGCGATATTAAAGACGCCTTCCGTATTATTCTAGTATACTATACTAATCGCCGCCTCCTAGCGTTTATATAGATAGGTAAGTACTTTATTAAGAACTACCTACTATTCGGCCTACGTATAGCGCCTATATTATTTAACCTATTCGTAGAAGCGCTTTACTAGCTTATCGAGCAGATAGTTAGTACTTAATTCTACTATTATCTTAACGACTTTATTACCGTATTACTAAAGAATAGCCCGTTATTATATTATCTAGCGGCTACGTAGATATAGCTTACTAACCTTCTTAGAGTACTACGTAACGATAAGAAAGACGTTTAATTAACCGTAGTAGAAGTCCTTAGTATAGAGATTAATATAGTAGTAATAATAGTAAGGTTATCTAACGATAAACGAGCTAGGCTAATTAACGACCTATCCGTAGTACTAAAAGACGACTCGCTTATATACGAGGCTACTTAGGCGCTCGCTAGAAGGCTCTCGTAGGCTTTAAAAGTTATCGACTTAGATAGAGTCTATAGTATTATCCTCTTCGCTTTTATCGTATTAATTTAATCGCTTTACTCGTATCGCTACTATATCTCTTCTAGTATATATTAAGATCTCGAATAGTAGCTATAAGCGTTACGATATAGTAACGGTAAGAGACTACTAATTATAGAGCCTAAGAGACGGTAAATATATCTATTTACGGACGCTTTAAATATAGTACTTAGAGGCTTCTAGTACGAAGTAGATAATAATAACTAGATATAGTATATAGTACTAATTAAGGACAACGCCTTCTCGTTACTATACTTCGAAGCCTACTATATTAACGTTATAGAGATAATAGCTATATAGCTATTATTTAAATAGTAGAGCGCTTAGTAGTAAGACTATCTCGTAACCGTCTATACTAATAATACGGTCGCGTATAGCGGTCTATCTAAACAACGCGTCGTAGGCTCTAGTAACTATCTATTACGAGACGTACTTCTTCTAGTAATTTAGTATAATATAAGGGTCTAATCTACGTAGATTTTAATATATAATAACGGCCTTACGGACACTCTATCTCGCCTAGATTATACTATAGTTACTAATCTAATCGCTTAGTAGAAGACGAATTTAATAATCTATCTAACGAGTAGTTAAGCTATATTAATACCGCGTCTACTAGGTAAGTAAGACTTCTATAGTACGTACTAAAGCTATTAATAAGAGCCGTCTATACCTCTATAGTACGATAATAGGAGCTCTATATATCGCTATTCGGCTTACTAGGCGAGAATCCTTACCTAGTATAGCCTTAACTCCTTTACTACTATATAGAAGACCGAGTACTTAATCTACTAGAAATCTTTAGATATAGGACGATTAAAGGAGAGTTAATCTAGGCTAATTTGTTAGCGCTACGCGCGTACTACGTAGACGCTAACGTAGATACCTTAGTATTTAATAGCGACTATATATAGTAGCTAGTTAAAGAAGCTAAATTAATTAACGCCGCGCCTTGCTAGATACGCCTTCTAATAACGCTAGATCTTCTATATAGTATTATTATTAATAATCTACGTAATACTAACGACTTTAACCTTAACGCCGCTATTATACTCGTATTCGCTAGCTTCTTATAGCTTAGCGAGATTATATATAACTCGAGAGATATAGGTACTCGCGCCTAGCTCTCGAAGAATATAATATAGTCGGACGTTTAGTTAGTAGAAGACTATATAGTACTACGGCTTAAGCGCTCTAAGAGTAATATTAATTACTAAGGCGTTAATATCTATATTACGGTAACTAGTATACTAACCTACCCTATATCTTATATATACCGACTTCTTTAATCTATACTAGCCGAGCTAACTATACTACTATTCTTATTAACTAAACTAACTAGACGAGGTTTTACTAAAAATAACGTTATCTCCTTTATTAAGAAGGATATTAGGTTATAAGGCGTTAACGATACGCTATTCTTAGGTTACTTACTTCGCTATAGCGCTACTTAGTATACTATAGATATAGGCCTTATCTATAGAGAGATATAGTTACTTAGACGTTAGAAGTTAGATACCTTTAAGCTCTACTTTACGCTTCTACTATAGTACCTATATCGACTAAATAGCCGCTTCTAAACTAGCTATCTATTACTACTTAGTACTAGACTAAGTTAAGTCGATTAAGCTACTTTCTAGTAAATAGCGCTAGTAAAAGTAATTAACTTAATAATAATAAGGCTACTAGATATCGAAGGGCTTATATCCTAAGAAGAGCTAGCGCCTTAGACGCTTTTATATATACGCCTATAGGCGCTCTCTTTTATATAATACTACTTCTTCTATAACGCCTATAAGTACTTACTACTTTACTTATTCTATTCCTACTATTTAGGTACTTTCTTTAGATCTTTTATATAATTACTAGGTAGTACTAGAAGTACCTACGAAGCCTATAATTACGTATATTAGTCTAAGTATCTAAATATATACTATTCCTTATTTATTTATCTATTAAGGTTAGTAAAGATATAGATAACTAAGATCTATATACTATAAGGGCGTTTCTCTATTTCTAAGTCCTCTAGGCAACCTATTCTTCTATAATACGCCCTATTTATAGGCCTTAGATAGTACTATACTATATAACTATAGTTATTTACCTACCTATCTATAGCTATTAGATTTTATATTTAGTCTATAGTATACGTATTTACGTAGCGATTAGGCCTTTTATATAATTACTAGGTAGTACTAGAAGTATCTACGAAGCCCGCAATTACGTGTATTAGTCTAAGTGCCCAAACACACACTATTCCTCATTCATTCACCTGCCGAGGCCGGCAAAGGCACAGATTCGAGAATAATTCTTGAGGTAATCTAGCTCGTAGTGCCGAAACCACCGAGGCATCTAAAGACTGACCAATACCAGCGCGACGCTCCCCGCAATGCGACAACGAGCTGCTTGCGTGTGGGCTGCTTGACAGCGCGCAGCGTTCCACATGAAGTCAAGCCTGCTGGCGCGTGCTGGCACAAGCTGGAATTTGGCATGGCGCCTGAAAGAGGCAGCAGAGAAGTGTGAACCGTGAACTTATTAAGATCACGGATTGGCCCCGAGCGCGTGGTGTTGGTGCTCCCGAGGCAGGCAAGAAAGTGCTAAAGTGCTACTATTATTTCCTATCCCATCTGCTGTTGCAGTTGCACTTTCTCGTCTTCATCGTCCTTTTCCCTTTCACAGAACAATTTGCTACCGGGATGGCCGGCAGACTTCTCACCCCAGCCGTCACAGGCGCACTTCTCTTCGCCCTGACTGCCTCTCCGGATCGATTTCGAGAACCTCTTCTCGCGCAGCTCAAGCAATATGTTTCAGTCGAGAACATTGAGAGGATAATCACAGCGCTGAAATGGCTTGTGGCGATTGGCGTGGTCAAAGATCTCAACAAGAGATTATCAGAACTCGCTCAGAACAACTTCAGACTCCGATCAGAGAAACATCGATACAACTGGCCCACGGAAGTCGCTGTTATTACTGGTGCAAATGGCGGATTTGGAAGTCTCATGTCTAAGGACCTCGCAGCGAGGGGCGTCAACATCATGGCTTTGGACATTCAAGATGAGCCGAATCCGACTTTCAAGGCCTACCCCAAGATCCACTACTTCAAGTGCGATGTCACAGACCGAGCACAAGTTGCAGATGTTGCGAACCAGATCAGACAACGATTCGGCGACCCTACGATTTTGGTGAACAACGCAGGTATCTCAAGCGAGGGACCGATTCTGGAGCAGTCCGAGGAGGCGCTAAAGAGGGTATTCGGCATCAACATCATTTCGCATTACTACACTGTACAGGAGTTCCTTCCAGCCATGGCGAAGAAGAAGAAGGGCCATGTCGTCACGATCGCATCTATGGCGTCCTTTGCGACTACACCAGGTCTTGTGCCGTACAGCAACACCAAGGTTGCCGCCCTCGGCTTCCACGAAGGACTAGTGCAGGAAGCTCGAGTCTTCCTCGACGCCCCAGAAGTCAAATTCTCCGTCGTCCACCCATCATTCGCTGCAACACCCATGGTCGCACCTTTCAAAGCACAGCTCGAGGCAGGCGGCGCAAAAGTTATCACAGCAGAAAGTGTCGCCGACGCAGTCGTCAAGCAAATCTTGAGCTGCAAGGGCAAGCAAATCGTCATCGCAGGCAACCTGGGCATTGCCGTGTGGCTGAGGTCCTTCCCCGTCTGGCTGCCGCTAGGCATGTTCCAGCTCGGCGATAGGAGAACGAAGGTAGTCCAGAAGCAGTTTCTTAAGTGAGGAAGAATTCTGCTGATGCGTCCCGCGCAGGCTTCGTACGAAAAGATGTTACCGAGTGCTTCGACCAGGAAGCGATAGACGGACCAACGAACGAATGCATGAAAGCACAGATGCATCGGCGACGGAGTTCCCTCTTCTTCTAATGATTGAATGTCAGCAAAACGGCAGTCCTGTAAAGTATCAGACAAGATAAAGCATACCTATAGAGTAAGAGATAGACTCTGTAATGTTGGACATTGGGGCGGCTTGGTGGATGCAGTTCCTCGGCGGAGTGGCGTCCATATCTCGGTATACCAGTTCATTTAAGAAGCCATCACATATTCCAGCACCACACAGACTCAAGTAGTCTCAAAGTTCCTCTGATAGTATGTCGCTCGGTGTAAGGTATGACTCCGCGGAGCCACTGCAGCTGGGGTCGCCGTCTCGGACACGGTAGGCTGGTCTCATGCTTTGCCATTGGAGGCGACACACGCTGACGCTCGGGACGCTCAATGGATCGTCTCATTGCCCATTTCTCACTCCCCAAGCATCAATCTCACCCTTTGACTTCTTTCTTCCCATCTGTCTCACTCCCTCGAAAAACCTCTCCATTTCCATTGAGTCAGCTCTCTTTCCATTGCCATGATCCCCACGAGTATGCGAAGGCAGTTCCTAACCCTCACTTCGCGCCTCATCAGGTCTCAAAACTCGTATCACAACATCGATCAGCATCTGCTGCTCTTCTGCTGTGAACCTCTCCTCGCAATTCTCAATCATGGGCTGCAACATCTCCACACACTGCGGCGCATGATTATAAACCATGAGCATTTCCGGCTCAGTCAAGCACTTCATTTCCTGAACGGGCTCAAACTCCTTGTCAATCTGTTCTCGCGTCATGCCTTGCAACTTCTCCCTCCACTCCTCTTGCAGTGCATCTTGAATCACGTTTTCTGCTTCGAGGACGAAATTTTGGAATGTCGTTTTTCGTGCGTCGCAGGAGTATGCTGAAGGATTCTTGGCGTAAGGATACTTGTCTGAGCCGAGTTCACGTTCGGTGCGGTCGAGCATGCGCATGAAGTTCTTAGGGCGTTGTGCTGGGACGAAATCTTTTTTGGACTTTGGGGCTTTGGCCTTGTCTTCGGTGTCTTCGGCGGCGTGCTGGGCGCGTTTGCGTTGTATCCAGTCGAGGACGTCGGCGTTGGAGAGAGGGTGATCACCGGCGTCGAGGACCTTCATGGTCGCGACGGTGGCGGAGGTGTTGGTGAGTGACAGCTGTTGTCGCAAAAAAGTTGAGACATTTGAGCTCTCGAAGGATCACATGCGACCCAAATCTGAAGGTGGGGCTGGCTTGTGAGATTGACTTTCGGCTCACTGCAAGGGACTTTGCCTCTCACTTTGCTTCCACTTTTGCTGCGACTGCTCAAGACTCATCACTTCACTTCAATGAGCTCGGCTTGACGATGTGTGAGAGAAGGATGCAGTCTCGAGCAGTAAGGCATACAATTTTCCCGGTCCAACTCACGATGTCCTTAGGAGCATCTCCCGTCTTCATAATGGCTGGCTCACCAGATGGCATCGATGCATTTGCTGCATGCAACGCGGCAAACATATACTCCTGTCACAGCTTGGCCTCTTCGGCACACATAGAGGCTCTTTCTTTCGCCACAGAAGGCATTCTCGGCGCTATAAAACAATTGCGACTTAGTCACGTGGGTTGGCGTCTCGACCGCGCGCCTTCCCGCGTTTCCTGGTCTGAGGCTGCCGCCAACACCAACGCTTCACTTGCATCAACAACAAATGTAAAAGTATAAAGCGCTCGATAGCAGCCCTCAACTGCACGCACCACCTGCGATAAACCATGGCGAACCAGGCGCCAATGAACTCCGTTTGGAGTGCGATGGAATACAAACCGCCACGAGGTCGTTGCAACTACAAAACATCAATCCTGTCCTCTTGTCCATGCTTGAGGTTCATGTTGCATCCCGTCAAGGTGAGAAAATTCGCGCATAACACTACTCAGCAATGATTCTAACAGTATAAGCAGGCCGCAACTAGCTTTGACTGCGATGGCTGCAATCATCATGCGTCCTTCCACAGCCTCGAGAACACAGCCGAGGACGCTGTGCTCAAGAAATGGTCGGAACAGGAAGCGCAAGACGCGATCAAGGATGCGGCAGAAGGCGCCACCAACAGAAAGCGCCGTCGGATCGCAGAGAAGTCAGCTGAAGAAATTCGCATTCTGGAACTTAGCGACGACGATGCGAATTCTGCTATCACGGTCACATCCACGACCCGGAAGAAGACCGGCAAGCAGCGCGTTGTAAAGGCGGCACAAGGCTCCTCCAAGCGTAATGCTTGATATCCCATGCTGTGGACCCCCGTGTCTCTGGTCGGTCTTGCTCGGTCGTTGTCCAAGATCTGTCTGGTCAGAAGAGGAATAGGCACCAGCATGACCTTTCAGCTCTGGAAGAGGTCGCCCATTAAGACGGCCGCAAGGTGGAGCATGCAAACGCACTCAAGCCACCTCTAAAGACGATTATTCTTCAGCCTGAACTTTCCTGTCCGGCTGCGGCGCAAGTGGCATTTTTGCCAAGACCCCACCGCTACACCCGCTGCTGCCGACTCAGATCCCTCGGATGTGGCTGACGACCTACACAACGCAGATCGTCAACATTGCATACTCCTAGCCCTGTCACTCGGATATCGTATGCCCTACATCCCAGCATTAAATCCAGCTGAAGCTTTGATGGTGTCGTTTTTTGTCTGCACGACCATCGACAGGCACACCATTGGATTGACCAGCCCTGATTTTCCAAGGGCCACTGTGCTCGCAGAACTCCATCTACCGGATTTTCTGGACCATTTGCCGGATAGGACATCATCGTCACGCCCCCGTTCAAACGTCAAGATGCATCTTCGCCATTAGCCGACAAGCATCGTGGCTACTAGGCCGCACTAGTCTGACCTTGAAAGGCTTAACAAAAGGCTTGGACCATTGAGAGGTGCAGGCCGGAAGCAACAGCAAGTATTCGCACGTCTGTTCGAACCATCGATGTCTTTTGCGGGTCCCTCCGCGCAAGCTTTTGCAAACCACCCTCGACTCGCTCATGTTTCTTCCAGATTTGATATCCCGACACATCCGCCGCTGGAGCAAATCTTCAATTTCTGAGTCCTGTATGGTCTACGGGATGTCTAGTCATGACACATCTACGTCAAGGCTTTGTCAATTCGGCGCTATCATGCACGAGTGCAGTAATCACCTACGCTGGTGAGCGCATCTCAGTATTCTTACGAGCATCCGCCTTGTTACCAAATGTTAAAGTCTGATGTTCCTTCTGTTCCTGACGAATGGCCTACTGAATGAACAAGCTTAGGGTTGCTTGGCAGTAACCTTGTTTTCCACCCAACTTCACTTGACTAACAGAACTCGCTCAGTACGATCAGCACTCGCGTCATGTTGTATGATTTTAGAGTCGGCGGCACGTCTAATGGCACATCGGTAACGTGCCGACCGCCAGGCACCCGACACTACCGCGAGCCAACTCATCCTGGAGACTCAACTTGCCCTCTTCCAAGATCGTGGCAGCACTGTGATCTTCAGCTGACCTTGTATGGATGATGACGCAGCAGCAGGACGAACATTGCTACGCGTGCGATGCTGCAGTGCATACGCGTGTGGCTGTTGCGGCATACTCAGCTGGGCCAGGTATGGCATTAAAGCGGAAGACGCTGGTCCCCCAGTCCCGCATGTGCACAGCGCCGGATCAGATATAAAGTCAATCGGTGTGAGAGGTAAGTCATTGACAAAGTTCCATCAGTATCAATCGAGCACGCCTTGCAACAAGAGTCTCGCAAACATGGCTCCTCGACATTTGATCTTTGCAGCACTCGTGCCACTCAGTCTTGCGGCACCAAGACCACACCCACAAGCAGATGTCTGGCATCGAGAGAAGCGGCAAGAGGGCGGGACAGGTGCACCACCAGCGTGGGCTGGTCTTGATGTACCTACAGCAACAGCATTTGGTCCACCAGGTGCAAGCGGAGCTCAACGAGGCAGCAAGAGCTTGATCGGACACAACCCTGCAAACCCGGTAGACACTTCGTTACCAGCGACAGTCCCCGAAGATCAGTTCCAGCTCGCACCAGGACAATCCGAGGATGCCGACCTTGGTTTGTATCTAGATCTCGCCTCAGTCGAAAATCCACAGCCTATTAGAGGTGGCACCAATTCTCCTACCGATCCTGGCCCGCGAAATCGAGAAATCGAGAAGCAGAACCCAGATCTGTATGCACCACCTGGTACTGATTCTGGTGATGTTCCTAATGCGAAATGGCCTCTTGATCTCTCACACAATCGACACGGTAAAGATGCAGCTGGCTGGGCACGTCAGCAGAACGTAAATCAATTGCCTATTGCTACTGAAATGGCTGGCGTGGACATGATGCTGGAGCCCAATGCGTACCGAGAGCTTCACTGGCATCAGGCAAATGAGTGGTCGCTCATGCTGAACGGCTCTGTTCGCTTGGCATCCGTCAATGAAGCAGGTCAAACCTTTACCGACGACCTCCAAGCCGGCGACGTTTGGTTCTTCCCTGCTGGCGTCCCGCACTCTATTCAGGCTCTTGCTGACGGCTGCGAGTTCCTACTCGTCTTCGACAGCGGCGAATTTAGCGAAGACAACACTTTCCTGGTTTCTGAGCTCTTCGAAAGAAACCCGAAATCTGTGCTCGCCAAAGACCTTCGAGTCGACACCAGCGCTTTCGATAACATCCCTGATGGACAACTCTACATATTCCCGGGCACACCTGCACCAGCCAACATCTCCGAGCAGAATGTGACCGGTCCAGCTGGTATCATTCCGCAGGAAGTGGCTTACAGCTACCACTTCTCGCAACAAGAGCCTTATGAGGTACCAGGCGGTAGCGTCAAAATCTTGGACTCTGTCACGTTTCCCATTGCGAAAGACTTTGCTGTGGCGCTGTTCACTGTCAAGCCTGGTGCCATGCGCGAGCTGCACTGGCATACGACTTCTGATGAATGGGATTACATTATCGCTGGACAAGGTCGGTTGACAGTTTACCAGGCTCCGCAGAGTTCGAGCACTTTCAATTTCCAGGCTGGTGATACTGGATACGTGCCTGTCACCACGGCTCATTATCTTGAGAATACCGGAGATACTGATCTTATTTACCTTGGTGAGTTGCAAGAGCCTGAGATAAGTTTATAGAGATCTGATATTCTGACTTTTGCTGCTCAGAGGTGCTCCAAGCTCCTGCGTATAATGATATTTCGGTCGCTCAATGGCTCGGTCTCACTCCTAAGCAGATTGTGAAGGATCACTTGGGCTTTTCTGAGGACACACTGAACAGACTGCCAAAAGTCAAGCCGTTCATTCTGCCCGGTGACACGAATTTGACGCAGACGAACTTCACGAGTGAGGCGGAATAGATGTGGCGCGGAGTAGAGTCGATGGTAGTGGACTGTCTTTTGTGAATTAGCGACGTAGCCTCGAATGCGATTTCTACAAATCAATTCTTGATAGGCAGCTAAATCTTATCAACCATACGAAAAGTACATATCGCATGCAATGATTTGCGTGCTCTGCGTTCAGTACTGAAGACCAGACTGCTGTCTGCGACCTGCCGTCCTGTGCTGCTACTGTTCAGCAGAGTGTTCTATGGCAACGACTTTCCACAACAATGCTAACCGAATAGTGTGCTTGAGCTGCTTTGATGGAATCCACATTTCTGACTGGTCTCCCTGGCCAGTATGGTACACAATAGGTGTTATGTAGGGTGTGAGATGAAAAGGAGGTCGTGAACCAGACTTTGATGTCTCTCCTGCAGTAAAACCTGAGGCATGCAAAATTGAACCCTGAACACACGCGACCTCCAAGTGTCGTCCACCAGCATTCAGGAGCAGGAGAACACTTTTCTCTCCATTGCTCACCACATCGCAAGCACAATGGCGACGATAACAATGTCTCTACGGCTACTGCTGGCATTCATCCTCCCACTCATCTCGGCGCTCAAGTTCGACATCCAAGCACATCCCGGCCACGAGTCAGCGTCGAAAGAAAGATGCATTCGCAACTTTGTTGCTAGAGATCAATTGGTCGTCGTGACCGCAACTGTTAGTGGCAGTAAGGGCGATGGCCAGGTCTTGAACATGCATGTACGTTGGGAATCCGTTCAACTGCGCAAAAGGAAAGATCAGCTATACTAAGAATCTACCTAGATCAAAGACGCAGTAGGAAACGACTACGCCCGACCTCGCGACGTCGCCGGCGAATCGCGCACAGCCTTCACCTCTCACGCCGACAGTGCCTTCGACGTCTGCTTCGAAAACATCATCTCGGGTCGCCATGCCGGCAACAGCCCCTTCCGCCACGTCGAGCTCGACATTGACATCGGCGCTGATGCAAAAGACTGGTCTGCAATTCAAGCTGGCGAGAAGCTGAAGCCTGTGGAAGCCGAATTGCGAAGGATAAGCGAAGTCGCGATCGAAATTGTGCAAGAGCTGGACTATCTGCGAGGACGAGAGATGAAGCTACGAGACACTAATGAGAGCACGAATGAGCGAGTCAAGTGGTTTGCTATTGGCACTATGGGAATGCTGGTTGCGCTCGGTGTGTGGCAGATTGTGTACTTGAGGGCGTACTTCAGGAGTAAGCATTTGATCTAAGCTTCCTGGCTGGGTAAGCGCGGCGTGAGGAGTAGGTTGAATGGAAAATCATCGGATGGGATAGGATGGGATGAGACATATGTTGTATTGTACAAACAGCGTGAGAGCCTCGACAGTGGCTGATACAGATGCATGTTATGATACAGCAATTGGAACAGCAGCAACACCCCTCCCAATAAGTCCAGCGAAGCAACAGCCTGCGAACAGCATGATGCAGATATACACATGCACTTAAGCCTTCTACTGCATTGCAAGCTGACGCAAGTCACGACTATGAAGTTCACTGCTGTTCAATTCCTGCATCACTAGAAGAGGACATACGACGTCCGCAGCGCTGGTGCGCTTGAACCAGACTACTATTTGCATTCGCAAGCACAACATTGCACCCAGAAAGCGGACGCGCTTGCCGGACGAACTTCTTCAGGAGCTCCTGTTGTGTTATAAAGGCGGTCGTCATTGCGTAAGCGGGTGAAACGGTAAGCACCTTGATGGGGGACCAACACTCTTCAGACTTCGGCATTGTTCGAGTTCTTCTTTTCCACGATCTACACGACTGAGTTCATCGCTCATTTTCACAAAATCTAAGCCTGTCTACGGCTTTTCCATTATGCGTAGTGTGCCTCAATCTGAGCATCTACTTACATTTTCCCACCATTCTTCTCATTCACAAGTGTGATGCGATACCGCGCCTTCCCTTCCTCGAAATCCAAAATCGCCTTATTCGCATCTTTCATAGGATACTTGTTGATCCATGGCTTGATCTTGTGGTCCGCGGCGAGCTTCAACATTTCGTCAATCTCTGCAGGACTGCCGATAGCAGAACCACCGAATTTGATTCCCTTCCCAATGAATGCGAAAGCGTTCATTACAGGCAGCTTGTCCTCCGGAGCTCCTACTTGGATGAATTCACCCTTAGTCCGTAGAAGGCGGAAGTATTGCGAGAGTGGCATGTTCGGCGAGCTGACGGTGCAGATGATCAGATCCAAAGTCCGAGAGTGCTTCTTGGACCAGTCCTTGTCATCTTCGGTTGCGATGTATTCATCTGCTCCGAGCTTGAGGACATCTTCACGCTTGTTGTTGCGACGAGAAATTCCAACGACCTTATCGGCACCCAATGCTTTTGCGAACAAGATACCGAAGTGTCCTAGTCCCCCGACACCGACGATTCCGACCTTCTTGCCTGGACCACATCCACCCTTTTTCAACGGGCTGTATACCGTCACACCACCACATAGCATTGGTGCCGCCTCTTCACTAGGCAAAGCATCTGGAATCTTGACGACGAAATGACTCGGACATCTGTGGTAGTCTGAATAGCCACCGTAGCTTTCAGACCCGTCAGGATATTTGTCCGCGAATGTGTTTACGCCATGTTGGCAGTATGGCTCAAGTCCAGCCGAGCATTCTTCGCAGTCTGGCTTTAAACAAGACGAGTTTTGAGCTCCGACACCAACTCTGTCTCCTACTTTGATGCCTTTCTCTGCTTTGCTACCAACACGGACTGCTTTTCCAACGATTTCGTGGCCGACGCAGACGGGGTATGGAGTAGGTCCCCAGCCGGAGCGGAGGGTGTGGAGATCACTGTGGGGGAGAAGAGGTCAGTTCAACTCTCTCCAAGAAGGGAAATAATGATCTGGCCTACCTGCCACAAATACCACAATGCGTGACCTCAATATCGATATCGGTCTCCTCCCAATTCTTAGGATTAGGGAACTTCTGCCACACCATCTTGCCCTCGGCAGAGGACTTGTCTAGACCCATCCATCCTTCGAAGCTGTAATCTTGAGGTTGCTTGGAGTTCGCCATGATGAGAATATCCTGATACAATGAAATGGGAAGTATGAGAAGGAACGAAGAAAGGTTAAGTACTTGTCCTTATCCAAAGAGATGTATGTTTTCTGAACTGCAAATGATGCAGACGACTGCTTGGCTATCTTCCTAAATCCGACACTATCGCCGCCATCTGTTTTGCCCTCGGTAAATGGCAATTCGATATCCTGGTTTCACGCTGCTGGAGCTTGTGGTGGAGTGACAGCAAAAGAATGCGGCGGCAAACGGACTCGCAAGGATGATGTCAGTCGCGGGCCGTGTGGAAACTCAATTTCGTGCTGGGGGTGAACGAGGAGCGACGACTTCGACTTCACGCGTTCAACAATGTTTGCAATGGTTTCCATGTATGTACCGCACTTCGATCGGTGATCACTGCGAATGGAGCTGAATGACACCTGTACACTGGTCTGTTGAGACGGCGATAGGGATTTTCTGGCCTGGCATCACGGTTTCTCTTCTGCTTTGCTTACTTGATATCGTGCTATTGTACATGCTTCCCCTTGCAGCGACTAGGAAATGTCCTTGGAGCAAGATCTGGACTTTAAATAATGACCTCAGCAAAAATGATCTTCCGGGCCCCGTACTTCAGAGTCGGAGAGACTCATGACACCGACAGAATACGCCAAGAGCCGGGTAGGGATGACGGAGAACATCGCGTACGGAAAGAAACCACTCAGACACCAGCTAATCCATCTCATCGATCAACGCTTCGAATTCTGGATCCAGTTCATGATGCGAACCAAGCTGCTTATTCTGGATGCGCTGATTGATAAAGTCCTCCAGGCCTTGAAGATTGTCTTCCCACTTCTGTTGCTCCTCTGGCGTGTCGGCCAGCGTGACTTTCGCCTGTGGGATCAGGGATATGCTCTTCAAAACAGGCATTCTCCTGAATTCGGCCAGACGCTCAAGTTGCTGAAAGTCCTTGGGCTCGTAGTCATCATGGAAGACGAAGCGGTCTGGGATGCTGTCGAAGATGCTATCGTTCACTGTGAGTTGCAGATATCTCAGCTGTTTGCACTTCTGAAGCTGGCTGAAATCTGCTTTCGGACTGGAATAGAACCTCGAGCTGTAGTCAGGAATCACACTGCCCCACGAGCAGCGCAGAGACACTACGTTGTCCTGGATGCGAGCATCTAATTCACAAAGCTTGGCCCACTTCTCTAGATCTTCGCAATCGATTTGACAGTGCCGAAACCACTCGCAAATGGCCTCTTCCTCGAATTGGCGGGACACATGCATTGCTTGCAGTGGCGAAACAGGAAACCGCTCGCTTGTGCCGCGTCGAGATCTCTTGGCCTGCAACTCTTAGCGATTGATCAGCTGCGGTTGGTGTTACGAGATATCGCTCACATCGAGATGGTAGCTCAGTCGTGATCTGCATCGGCGGTCGCGCTCTGCTGCCACCCAGTCCACCTTTGAGATGATGGCGATTGATCGACCGCTTGACTCGACGTACGCAAGGCGATAGATCATGTTGCGGACCTCAACAGGCAGCGTGTCTAGGAACGGCGAGTAACCCGCAGCTTCACCAGCATTGTCGTCCGCCATTGCTGTGATTCTTTGTTGGTGCACCTGACGCGGTGGGTGTAAGAGTGAGGGTTGCTACCTGCATCTGTGAAGAGGAAATCGCGGCACAAGTCGGGCCGTCACATGCGAACGCCCGAGATGGCAAGAGCGACGGAGCAAAACCTCACTTGGACCGCGCAACTTCCACGCGGACGCGAGAGAAACGCGTCTTGAGACTGGTTCTTGTTTACAGGTACAGAACGCATCAAGTTTTCAAAGCCAAATTCAGCACGCAGTCCAAAATCAAATATGCCACACCAGCCCACGAGGTTCGATCCACATCCACATCCAATGCCTTTGCTACCTCCATCAAAGCGCGGGATCCTGTGCTGCCTCAGCAATAGCTCTTTGCTGTTCTCCTCTGCTATCTTGCTTCTAGACAGCAATCTTTGCTACCAGCAAGGCCAAGAGGATCACGAATACCAGCAAGCAGAGCAGGAGCGAGAGGGTGAACGCAGCCGCAATACAGAAGACGAGAATCCGGTGCTTCTCGAGCAATTCGCTCAACCATGGTCGCCAAGGGATGTCGCAAGGCTGAGTCTCGTTCGCCAATTCTGAGGCTTGTGTCTCCCAGACAACGCTTGGTGCTCGTAGTCTCGAAAGGGGTCTCACACTTGGGCGATGACTCATTGCAGCAGAAGAATGTCTCGACTTAAGTCTGCCCCACACGTTGTTGTCGCTATTGCCATCATCGTCATCATCGACAATGCCAGAAACATGAAGCCTGTCCCAACCGGAGTCTGACTCGTTCTCTTCATCGGAATCCTTGACCTTGCTCTCGATCTGCTTGTCGATGTACTTCTGAAGTTCAGCGAAGTTTTCTGCTACCGTATCGTGTTCCGGTTGTGTCTTAGCCAGCTGGCTAGTCATAGGTACCAGCACGACCGTCTTGAGGCTGCTGACCTTGGATAAGACTTTCAAGTCGCTGATTCGATCGAAGTCCTGGTCGGTATACTTGTGTAGGCACGGGATGCGGTCGTGAAAGCAACGAAAAATGTCCTCAGACACATCGAGTTGAAGTGTTTCGAGCCGCTGGAAATCGGTAAGCCCTTGGGAAAGAGCCGATTCGATATAGTTTCCAGTCCAGGCGTCGTAATCTCTGGACCTGGGTTGGCCGACGAGTGCAGCGCGAGTCCATTCGATGTTGAGAGTGTTAAGATTCTGCCAGATCGCTTGAGACTCCTTCTTCGAGACGCTGAGAAAGCTACGATCAAGAACGAGTTTGCGGAAGTACTCTTCGAGGGCTTCTTGGTAGAATTGCTTGTTGACCAGAAGCTGAGGTATGAATGGTTTCATGAGCTGGTCGGCGGACATGAATGGGCCCTGAAGAGCGCAATGTTAGCTTCAAGTACAAAGCTCGCACTGGGCAACCTACTGCTGGATTTGGTTGGCCCCATGCTCGTGGATCTCTGCGATCCCATTCATTACCGACGACTCCGGAGAGCGTGTTGATCTTGACTACACCGGTGCGATCTGGAGCATACGCGAGCTGGTAGATCTCGTTGCGAATCTCCTTTGGAAGTCTGTCGAAGAATCGCGAGCCTGTCGCATTGTCCGGAATGGCGATTGTCTGAGTGCCGCGCTCTGGCATGATGTCGGTTGATGATCGCTTGTCTGGTGACTTTGAATGTCGATGTCGATGCGAAGTAGTCAAGCAAGCGGAAGATTTCTTTTTGTAGTGGCACCTGCTCAGTCCCATGTGAGTGAGCGAGCACGGGCCATACAGACTGCTCAATAGCTGCCTAAGCTTGTGACAATACGAAGCTAAAGTGAGCACAAGTGAGATCGATATTGAGCTCTTGTCAGTTTGCCATCAGTCTGGATGCCTCCAGTCCAAGCAAGAAGAAGTATGCCATGATGCACTGCTGTAGTTCGATGTATTTCGTGCGACTGATGTATCTAGTTACTTCCATCATTTGTGCTGGTACAGTTGATCCCATGCAGAAGAGCTTCATCAACGTTGCCACAAGTAAACAGATTGGCTGTGGCATTTGGACTCACAACATCGATGTCATTCAACTCGATGTTGCCACAGACATCTGGGCTCGAGCACACCACATATCCTGAAATTGGCGAATACTTGCTGCTGGTCGAACCATGGATGTTGTTGATTGTGATTCCATCGATTGTCAAATTCGACGGGAATTCATTGCAGAGCGTCAGATTCTTCTGTCCATAACACTGCGTCACTTCGACCGCGTAGTCGACATTATCGATCAGCATGTCTTGGTATGTGATGTTCGAAACGCGTCCGGTGCCGCCACCGCCTTGGAGGTCTTCGGATAGTGCTGATGCAGAACCGGGCCAGACTTTGATACGAGCGCCGTCGGAAGCGTTGTACATCGAGATGTTGTAGACCTGCGTCGTCAGTCAAATGAATACTCATATCGAAGGAGTACAACTCACATAGACATTCTCCACAATATCGACCTCTCCAACATACTGCCCAAGACTGCCAACACTAATGCCATGGCTACCATTGCAATGCAGATTCTGGACCAAGATGTCACTACTGTTCGGCTTGAATGAGACACAATCGTCACCGTTGTTGATGATCGAATTCTGGATCACCACGTTCTCGCTCCTGTATGTGTCCCAGCCATCGGTATTCTTAGCCTCGTTCTCACTAGCACTATATCCGGTAATATCGATACTGTCGAAGACGACATCGGTACTGTTGGCCACTAGATTATACCATTGTGGCGAATACCTCAAACGAATATCCGAAATACTGCCAGTGTGGAGACCAATCGTTCCAAACAGTATTGGTCTCAAGATCAGTGCGTCTGAAGCGTAGAGATCATACCAGACCTGTCCGTTTCCATCGAGAAGGCCTCCGCCATAGACGTTCACATCGTTGCCGCCTAGCTGGAAGAATGTTGTGGCGTTTTGGAAGGTTTGGTTGAAAGCGTTGGCTTGCCAGTAATCTGTGTCGTTGGTGAACTGGATGTATGCTTGGATGTCTAGATCAATGCAATTGAGGAAAGTCAGGTCCAAAGCTTTTCCGATCACGTAGGTCTGGCCTTGTGGAAAGACGACATGTCCGCCGTTGTTGCAGTCTTGGATTGCAGAAAGGATATATGCTGAATCATCGGTCTTGAAGTCATTGTGGGACTGAACGGAGCAGGTCTTGTTGCGAGGCGATGAAGATGGGAATGGTCTCCATGAGTCAATTGGCGAGAAGGTTATGTTTGGCCTTGTGCTTGAGTGATTCGTAATTGCTGCTGGAAGGGTTGATTGATATTCTTCGTATGCAGTCCAGGTGGCCGATGCTTGCAAAGCAAGTCCAGCCAGGATCAGGTAATTCTGCACTGGAGACATCTCGGCGATCGAGGACGGCCTTGTCACCAGCTGGAACTTTCGTGGCACGGCAGCTATTTTATTCCAGGTACGGAAGTGTGTTCGGTCGAGCATGGTTCATGCGGCTCGATATATTATATCAAGGTTCTCCGCAAGGAAGACGCGAAGCTCCTTCCTTGTGAAGCTTAGCTGCGAACAAGCTCCACTTGAGGTGAATGATCATTGGTGGATGATATTGGGGTCGCTCGGAACACTCGGTGCAGTTCAGAGTCGTAAGAGAACTGTCTCACTTCACATGGCATAGACAATATCGTCTGATGGCCCCCATAAGATATTGTTCCGGTGCTTGCGAGTCAAGCATCATGTCCAAGACCATCTTGAGAGCTGAAATGGTCTTCGATTAAGCCTGCAACCTTTCACGCACAGAAGAACAGCGACATCGCGGACGATGGCTTGTGAGTGATTGTTCAATTGCGCATGCTGCTGCACTACCTTACAATCTTGACTGAATCTTCTCCGGAATGTCGCTCAAAGCATACTGTACAGCATACTTCTTGCTCCGCACTGCCTCGGCTTCCTGCATGCTCGGTGTCTTTGCAGCAGTTGCTGGATTATATTTCCAGTTCGTGCCCTTGATAGCCTCTTGATCAGACAGCTTTTTATTCCACTTCCCATCAGCGCGCTTGTAGACATTGATGACAACACATCCACCAAGACCGAGGTTGTGCTGCAAGGCCACGTTTGCGTCAACATGTCTTGTGTTGGCCCAGCCTCGTAGTTGCCAGGTCAATTCAGCACACTGCGCAAGACCCGTAGCTCCAAGTGGATGACCTTTAGATATGAGTCCACCAGACGGGTTGACGACCGGTCCTTTGCCACCGAAGGTGATATCGCCGTTCCGCACCATCTCGTGCGCTTTCCCCTGTTCACAGAACCCTAGTCCTTCGAGCAGAATCAATTCGTTTGCCGAGAAGCAGTCGTGAAGCTCGCAGACTTTGATATCCTTGGCAGTCACGCCAGCCTCTTTGTAAGCAAGCTGGACAGCATTCTTGGTCATGCCGAATCCACACAGGTCCATCGCAGATTTCGAGTATAGCGAAGGTGGGTCTGTCTGAAGTTGCTGACCAGCCATCAAGATCGCCTGATTCCAGAGATGAGGTTTCTTCTCCCGGAGGAAGCGTTCTGAGACAATAACTGCTGACCCTGAGCCATCGGAGGTCGGACTGCATTGCAGCTTTGTGACTGGGAAATGGATCATAGTAGAATCGGCAATCTCCTTAAGAGTATACTCTTTCTGGAACTGAGCATATGGATTCTTGGTCGAATGTGCGTGACTGATGCGTCCAATCTCTGCAAAGTCTTCTGCCTTAGCACCGTACCTGGTGTTTTATTAGCTATGTTAAACATGGTCAATATATGGGACATACTTCTCCATGTACTCTCGGCCTGCGTTCGCGAAGTACTGGGCATTTCGTGGACTCTCATGCTTTCCGAAGAGCTCTTCCATAAGTTTGGTCGGTTGCTCCATAGGACTTGGTCGATCGCTCCAGCCGGACTTGATCGAACCAGGCTGCATCTGCTCAAAGCCAACAACCATGATACAGTCTGCCGCACCTGCCCGGATGAGCGTTCTTGCCATGTGAAGACCAGTCGAGCCAGTAGCACACGCATTATTTGTGTTGTAGATGGGTATGCCAGTCATGCCGAACTGATAGAACACTCTTTGGCCAGAGCAAGTGTCGCCATAGCAGAAACAGGCAACACCCATTTCAACATCATCGTATGTGATCTGAGCATCAAGCATGGCCTTGGTACCGGCCTCAAAACCGAGTTCTACATAACTGCGAGTCTGTCTTGGCTTGATACTGGGGGGCAATCAGTGTATGCTCATGAGGGGGATAAATGAACTTACAATTGGGTCACGCCAACACCGAGCACGTATGCGTTCTGTTGTGGCTTCTTGATCTCCATGATTGCTATGATGTGTATGCGGATTGGAATCTCGAATGGCAAGGAGAAGTTGTACTTGCAATTGTGTCGTCCAGCTCGACATGTCCATCGGAAATAGCTCGGTTATGCCGGTCCCCGCAATGTCCACGTGGGTATGACCGAGGCAGTAAGTGAAGGAATCGTGTAACGATCATCGCGACGCGTTGTTCCAGCTGCGGCATCATTCTCATCAAGATGACGAATCATTTCGGCTTTGTTCCCATCAGGCACTGGACCAGCTTGCTATAAGAAGTCAAAGTGCTGAGCAGAAGCGAGATGTGACACAGCGGCCTGGTCTTGAACATCGGCAAGGATTTTCCTTCGCAGCCTGGACTGACCTCCCGGACCTTCTTCCTACTTCGCTCATCACGATGCTGTACAGTCAAGGACGAGTTGAGGTTGATGCTGATGAGAGTCGAAAAGGGCGCAGGTCGTACGTCGATGTAGATGTAAGAGCGAGGAAGGAAAGACGATGTTCGCTCGCCGCTACCCCTGGTTCCTCCTAAGGCCGACTTCTCGCAAGTCGTCCTCGCTCCGTCGTATTGGTTCTCTAGCAAGAGTTCACAACCCTTGCACCTCTGAGTATACGCAGAAACATAGAACGAATTGTCGCTAGATCGCGCTCGTCAAAGCCGTTACTTGCCCGCCTGCAAAAATCGCAAATTCGATGCCGCCGAGCAATTGAGTCTTCCGCGAAGTTGGGAGACTACAAGAGACGGAAAGGCATGAACGCTATATTGAGTAATTTGACAGTCCTCTGTGGAATGCCTGATCTGCCGAGACCAGTGAGCATTGAATCACAGAATGGGAGCGCAGAGAACCCGCAAAACATCGGAGCTCAAGAGTATACAGGCGAGGAAAACGAGTAGACCGCTCCACAGCCAACCTCTGCAACTCAGAACAGACACGATGGTGATCACCATTTGAAGGAGGGCACTAAGCCCAGAGACTCGGACCCGAAGGTGTGATAATACATCGCATTATTCAGGTCAGAATGAGGCCTTTCACTTTTCAGCCGCTCCATGTCCGACTCTACTTCGGACGCTTTGCGCAAAGATGTTGCATTTCTGATACGTTCTCTAGACTCGAAGCTCTAGCCGCTACTTGGTGCGCTTCAGTAAGTCACAGCTCTTCGATTTATCAGCCGGCTATCTCGCACCTCACTCTCGACCTGATGCGAAGAGTATGGGGCTCGATATTAGACTGAGTGGCAATCACACCAAGCGGTCAGCAGCCTCCAGCATGACTAGACTCACCTCACTTGGATGCAATCGTCTCAGTGGCTGGCGAGCCTTCCGCGCAGGTTTGAAAGACAACCAAATGCCGGGTGATCCGTGCGAGCTGGAGCGGCCTATCTCGAGATTGTGACACGAGTGAAGTGGAGCAGCTCACATTACCTGGCTTCATCTGGATGATACTCCACCCAGCCTACAACAGCAAGACCGACGTCCGCAGCGACTTGAGCTTAACTGTAGCTACGCTGAGAGTGAGGTGGTTGAAGACGCATGGAGGAAGCTCTCGTGCGCTCCCGAAACCACCGCTTCCCATTATCTTTGGCTCCAGTTTGATGCGAGGAACGCATGTGGGCGCCCTGTGTCCATTCCGGAGCAGAAAGGCAGAGGTACAGACTGTCAACTAGGGGAGATCCGACAGGCCACCTGCGAGTGTACTTAAGCAGCCGACAGATCCGCAGACCCTCGAAAAGAAGGCCAACGGCATGGGAAGTAGCTCGAATCAGAAGGAAGAGGTAGGTTTGCAAGCGAAAGGTGATATGTCATAGCTTACTTTGAGAGCAAACAGCTCTCACCTTCAGCGTCGTCACGTACTATCGTGCTCTCAAGATCTCTCTTCGAGTATTTATGGGTACTGTTGATTGCTGAAGGAGCGCGTTCGAAGCCGAGGAGTGATTGTAGATCGTAAGATTTCCCCTTCACGCCTTCTACACCTGACAGGCCTGCAAATTCGGAAAAGATGACCTAAGAGCACTGAATTTTGTTGGAATGCTGAAACAGTAGTCGAAGACGACAAAGTTTGAGGTGAGAAGAGGCCCTTCATTCCGAGACCACGCGGGACTGCTTCGGTAGGCGACAGCTGGATCAGAAGGTCCAAATGTACAACGGGAGACAGGTCGTCGTCCATACGTAGGGCGAGAGCAGCGAGTAGGACGAATAGGGGCGACCTACGACACTTCACGATCTCGCGCTTCAACCTCCCCTCGACCAATAACAGGTGCATAATGGACATACAGGACTACCATGAAAGGCAGAGGAGACGTCACGACGAGGAGGGCGAACGTGAAGCAAGAAGCCTAAGTGAACGACTATATGTCACGGCCTGTCGTTTCTGCAACGCTCTGACGCAAAAGGACTGCGTAGAAGCGCCAAAATAAGCATGAAAAGCAGAGACGAAATACGAGCGCAGAGCCCGGATGGCAGGAAACGATCCCTAGGTAAGGTTCGCAACCGGTCACGATTAGTCCTCTCACCATCTCAGTGCTCCGTGAAGGCTTAGAGACAACGAAGGCGTTGTATGGCAGCCACTGCGGCTTCGAGTTATTGTGTTAAAGCGAGAAGCGAAGGTGAGACTTGCAAAGTATCTCAACCTCTCTTGCGGCTCAAGATTCGATAGCGACCTAAAGATCAGACCTCAGTTGCATAGCATCGCCTCCGAATGAGAGTCAGCAGCTCGACACCGAAGAGAAAAGTGTATTATGAACCTGTTCACGCCCTGCCACCTCAACTTTTTGAGCTTCCGCAACAGTCTCGAGGTTATACAGCAACTGCACGGCGTCAATTGCTGCCCAGAGTCAACAACAAGATACAAGAGAAAAGGGTGAGATGTGAACCATGTCACGATCTATCGGCTCTACTTCAAGATGTTCCCTGGCAGTATTGAGCTGAGATGTCAGATGCATATCGAGTGCTAGAGACTAGAGGTAGTATTACTCTATAAATCAAAAAGGGAGGAAAGACATATATTAGAACCTTTCGGCTCTACATCTCAGAGCTCGGTAGGATTCTCGAGATCAGAGATCGAGCGCTCAGTCCCTATAGCAGACCCGAGTGGAGATCGAATTCCAATGAAGCATGGTGAGAAGAGACAAGTATCACTGCCTTTCACTTCAACATCTTGCGGTCTTCTGACGACCTGGAGACGAAACGCTAGATGCATAGAAGCTGCAACAGATTAGAGTCGAAAGTCCCGATCCAGGAGGAAAGGAGTACATCACGACCTGTCAACTCAACTTCTTAAGACGAAATAGCAACACCGAGGTCGAACATCAAATGTATAGTACTCACGTCGTATCGGAGCGAAGATCGCCCTGCAAGAGAGAACCGTGTAAGATCAAAATTTGTGAAAGCCTGTCGACTCCATTACTCGGAAGGCCATAGCGACCTCGAGACCAGACGCCAATTGCGGAGCACCTACTGCAGCTCAGAGTCAAGTCGCAGTACCATCAAGAAAAGTGAGAGAGTACAACTTCATCCATACCAAAAACAAAGATCATTTCAAAACTCCGTACATAAACGCCAAGCTCACAAGCAAACCCAAACCCGAACCTCACCCACCACCCCCTCACCCCACCACAACTCACTCCTCTCCACTGCTCCTACGCTTCGCCGCCGCGAACACCATCCCTCGGCTCATGATGGGGCCGGCGAGCTCCCCATCATCGCCACTCTCCTCACTCTCCTCCTCTCTCACCCGCAGCCTCGCTCGTAATGCCGCACGCCCACCGCCAGGTACCGGCGGCGGGGGCGGCACGTAGAGCGGCAAGGAGTCACCCGGCCTTGCCGACCTCTGCCCTAGGCTCAAAAGCCCACGCGCCGCAGCCAAATCCTTTTCTCGCTCGAGAGCGAAAGGGTCGATAAATGGCTCTTGAGCCGAAGGGAGAGGCTTCTTCTTCTTGAGCGAGAGCTTAATTGGCGGTCGTGACCGCGGAGAGACGCCAGAGGGAGGAGAGACCTTGAGGATGAGGCGCGGGCGCTTGGGAGTGGTGGCGGCATCGTCGCTTCCGGAAGCTTTGCGCTTCTTGCTGCTGCTAGAACTGACGTGGGTGCCGTACCCACCGCCGTCCAGCAGAGCGGTCCAGCGATCGTAGTTCGAAGCCGGGTCGGTAATGGTCTCGCCAGGCTGAGGGTCGTTTATAAGGAACTCGATTGGAGGCATCAGAGTCATTGCGCCGGAGGAAAATTCTTGTTCGATCCATGGGAAAATGGTATCGAGGATGAAGTCGACAGCTCTACCAGCGCCGGAGAAGTTGGAGTCGATGTGCTCTGCATGATCTGGCTTGACGCCGTCTGCGAGAGCGAGGGCGAGAGGCTTTGAGGACTTGCCGGCCTTGGCTGGGACGGTGATCTGGTCGGTGGCGTCTTGGATATTGTTGCCATTGCGGCGGAGGATGCTGTGGTACTTGTCGAGGCGCGTCTTGGCTGGTTTGGACAGCTGGATTGTGAAGGTGGCCTCAGGACGCCAGAGTTTGATGCGGATGAGTTGGTCACGCAGATGGGTCATGTAGAAGATCTTCTGATCAAGAGCAGAACCCTTATCGGCGGCGTACTTGGCACGTTGGTAGCCTTTGCGGCATTGCCAGTGCCAGACGTCGTCGTCGATTGCCTTTGTGGCGTTCTTGTTGCGTCCAAAGAAGTCTGAGACAACCTTTCTGCCGACTTCGTTGCGGTTCTGGTAGGTCTGCCCGCTGTTGCAAAGGCGGTCGCTGCACTTCCATGGCGTGACTGGAGCGCTGGAGATGGTGGTAGAAGTGTTGGTCTGGTTGGTGACAGCGGACATCTTGACTGTTTGAATGTAGAGGAGTGTAAAGAGACTGGCGACTGGCTGTAGAAGTGGAATTGGTAGAGAGCAGTACCGCTGGGCTTGTGCTGTCGTAGAGAGAATGAAATGTGCTGTCCGCAAGACCTGCTTGCTGGATTGTGGTAATGAGAAGGTCGAGGTCTGTGATCAGACTTGTGATGTGTACTTAGTCTTGTGTGTCGCTGCGCTTGTTGCTGTGCGTGCTGTTCGAAAGCTTGATGCCAAAGGCTTGCTGATGTGTGCTTGGTAGGCTGTTGTGTGTCTTGAGTGCTTCTGGCTTGCTTTCGTGGGTGTGTGTCTGATGGAAGAAGAAACAGGAAGAAGGATGAGATTGGCCAAATACTTATAGGACGACCGGCCAGCGCGTCCTATTGTCAGACGACCTACGATTGTCACTCGCTCCGGCTACAATAGGAACACTTGCGAACTGTCCCTCGTGAAAAGCTGCTATTGTCGGTCACACGTCATCTGGACGATGTCCAAACAACACATTGAATGGCGAATCTGCTGCGTGACCAGATGACCTTCCGAAGGTGGCCGATGAAGACGTATGCCATATTGCAGCAAGCATTGAATGCGCGGTGTAGGCGCAATGGCGCTCTTCGTCGTCGCGAGCAGGAGAATCGTGAATGCTGTTGCGAGAAGCTGCTGGCTTCAACGGCGTCCGTGCGCGATGGAAGTGGAGCCCAGCCACCAGAATTTCCGAGCGTCACTCGAGCAAATACCCAATGGTCTGGTGGCCTATTGTCGGGGAAGCGGTCGATAATTGTCGTGGCTGTGCAAGAGATCCGCTACCATTTTGAGTCGCTGCCCAGATGTATGCCACTGTGTGCATGCAGGTCGGCAGGGCTGCTTGAGCTTCATGAGTTGACGTTCGGCCAACAGCGCATGGAAAGCTGCGGGTGTTGGCGAGTGCCATGAAGGCCTGACAACAAATGTGAATGCATTCCATGCTATGTTCATAAACTAAAGGAAATGCCAATGCTGTGCCGTCGTCGCCGTAATGCTGCCAATGTGCGCTGGGTATTCCTTCCCCTCCCCATTTTGCTTGCCATAAAAACGCCATCGCTAATTCCAATTATGCCATTAAAGTATTGCTGCAACAAAAGTATATGGAATGGTGCAAGGCATAGCTCCGCGTAGTGAGGGCAGCTGAGCTCGCGACCTGAGAGACAGTAGGCGGGTCTCAGTCACTGCTTTTGGAGCTGACTCTCACCCAAAAGCCTGATCAATCCAATTCTTTGGTTTCCGCATATGCGTCATGAATTGCCGCACAGAATCCGGTGTCTTGGTGTTTTCTCTATCAACTGGACTTCTCGTCCCTTCGGCTTCATCATCTTCGCCGCTGTCGTAGATTTCATCGCCGTCTAGACCTGCTAGTCAGCCTGCGCCGCTTCCGTGATCATCTCCGAGAGGCTGCACACTCGTAGACTTTGACTGTACTCGAGACTGGGACTCGGACTGGAAGGGGCTATGCTCACTGATAGAGTCAAGCGCTACTGGTTCGACGATCTGCACGCTACGCCGACCGCCGGCACGTGCGCCTGTAGTGGGTGATATCAGCTCTTCGAG
Source organism: Pseudocercospora pini-densiflorae CBS 125139 (assembly GCA_000504365.2). Classification (NCBI taxonomy): domain Eukaryota; kingdom Fungi; phylum Ascomycota; class Dothideomycetes; order Mycosphaerellales; family Mycosphaerellaceae; genus Pseudocercospora; species Pseudocercospora pini-densiflorae. Next base: position 32,885 of record AWYD02004158.1, on the reverse strand, counting down.
AGTATCCTCATCTTCCACGGCAGCTTCGGCGACACCATCAAGATTGGTGGCACGGGCTTTGCCCTTGGAGGTTGTGGATTTCGTGATTTGGGAAGAAGAATCTTGCTCTTCGGGTGCAAGCACGAAGCGATCGGGTTCTGTATCCCCTTCGATGCTGCTTTCTTTGCCCTTCGAGCTTTGCGTCTTTTTGGAAGAAGAGTCAAACCACCAGAAACTGCTCTTCTTGCTTGTGGACTGGTCATCGCTCTCCTTCGCGGTCTCGAACTCACTCCCGGTGCCTTTGGCCTTGCCATTCGATAACGTCGGCGTGCCTGCGCTGGCAGGTTGTTTATTCTTGAAGCTTGGCTCGAGGTGCTCCTCTTCGCGATTTGAGGCAATAGCTGAGCCGCTCACGCCGCGAATGTCTGACCAATATTCCAGCTTCTTGACTTGCTCCTCTGCCACGTGAATCGCTTTGTGCAGGTTACTAGCATGCCGCGCCTTGCGATCGTGTTCTTGCTGGAGCTGTAGATCATCGCCGTGTTCGTGTTCGGCAAGCTCCTTCTGCTCAGCGCGCAATTGCTCGTGGCGAGAGATCAGATCAATCAGCAGCTGGCGTCGTGAAGATTGGAATATGAGCATGCCCATGATCTCCTCCATGCGCTCGCTGAGATAGTAAAGCTCTTCTCCGCCTTGATCTGTGAATTTCCGAACCGCGACAATCTTTTCCCTATCCACTGTTGACTTTGGAAGAGCCAAGAGGAGATCCCCAATGTTCATGATGTCCATCTTCTCAACGTCAATTATGGGATCGGGCCTGCCAAGGTGACTGACAAGCGTGCTCGACGCATTCCGGCTCAGCATGTTAGCTGAGCGTATCGTGCGAGGATGAATCGTGAAGTAGTCGGAAGTCAGCTCGTGAGCCTTTTCTTGCGTCCTATGCACATTGCTCTTGCGCTTCCTCATTCGGAGCCACCTCCTTCTCCGCACGAAGCTGTGAAACCACGGATGATTGCCATGCCAGGCGAAAGTAGCGCCGCCACGGCCGACAAAAGCGAAGCTGTATTCCCAGCCCTCCTCGTCCACATCGCGACTCATGTCAACATACCAGCTCTTCCACGCCCACTCCCAACTCGGATCTGGCACTTGAGCGTTGCGGATGTCTACTGCACTGGTTCGGAACTGGCCATTTTGCCATGGCTTCGGATCGCTAGGCAGCAGTGACGCGGAGGAGTATTTCGGGATGCCAAAGAAGAACATGCCTCGTTGGTTTTCGTAGAGAATGTCGATGACTGTGTCTTCCTCATCTCCTTTGCCAAGATTCTTCTTGCGCTTATACACGCCTTTGGCCTTATTCTGCATTCGAGACTGCGCTCTTTCGAGGTTTGTCTGCGCACGTCCAAGGTAGCTGCCGCCTCTTTGGACTGGCTTCGGCTCCTCTCCCTCTGACCCAGCAGATGCACCGCTGCCGCCAGTCTCATCTGTGCCACCAGGAGCTAGATTCTCCTTGGTATGGTACCGATCTTGTCCATACTTGGCATACTTTTGCTTGTTGTATCCTTGTTTCACGGTCTGTCTGAGGCCGGTCGAGGAATTGGTTAAGCGTTTGTATAAAGTGCCCGGTCCTGGACCACCGCCTGGAGTAGCATCGCTATCACTAAGTTCAGCAGGAGTCTCGCCTTGGTAGGAAGGTGCTTTGGAGATAGTGCGGTCGACTAGGACGATGTGGTGCTCAGCCTTGATTCGGGTGGGACTGGGCAGTCGCGTGAGGGACGACGTCTCGGACATATTGGTTAATATTGATTAAAGATACTGGGAAGAAGAATCGAAAAGAAGCATGTGAAAAGAATGTCACCTGGACTGTAGCTTGATGGGGTTGGTGAGAAGGTCGCCGTGCGGAGTTGTTCGAGCGCCGAAGAGGACTTCGCCCACGGAGGGCACACTCCTGCGCGCGGGCTGCGGATGGAGGGCGAGCGACTGTGCTGAGCTCTTGGGCGACTCTGAGACCGTCGTCGACATGGTCAATTGCTGTCCATCGAGGGCAGAAAGACGCGCATCGTGTTTGCAGGAGATGGAGACGTGCAGCGTGAAAGTAGCAGCCAATAGCACTCCCTCATCTCCCTGGTCTTTCCCCATCGAGCCACGCTTTCCGTGCCAGGGAACGTGCTGAACTCTGGGGAAGCTATGATCACCGCTACGTCACATGCATAGCTTGGTTGCTGGTGGCAGGAAGGGTGAGCCCACGAGGAGAAGGCCAGCCGCTATGATTGGCGTTGCCATCAACATCCTCGACCTCGAGCTCGGTGCTTCTTCTACACACTCGCAGGTGCTTCGATAACACATCACCCTTCTTGGAAACCTCTGTCGCAACTCTCGTGCCACAGCTTCGAATCAATCGCAAACATGTCGAACCGTGTCGTCACTTTCGGTGGTGCCGCCCTCGCTGCAGGCGTCGGTTACTACTTCTACCAGGCTGGCGGTGACCCAAAGGTCGCCCAGAAGAAGGCCGAGGGTAAGCAGAGAGCCAATGTCTTGAGACTGTCGCAAGCATAGCTGATGGATTATAACAGCCGACGCGGCCAAAATCTCGAACGAAGTCAAGTCAAACCTCCCAGGCTCTGGCAAGGAGGTGAAGAAGGACGCGGAGGCGTATGGTCAGGAGGCACAGAGCAAGGTAAACCAGCTCTACAAAGATGCGAAGAACGAGGCTTCTAAAGTCGACGATAAGCTCGAGGCATACCGTAAGGACGCCGCGGCCCAGCTCAATAGCGCAGCGAAGGACGCGTCGACTAGCGCAAACAAGGCAATTGACAAGTTTGACAAGAATGTGACTGAGGTGAGTGATACGCTGTTCTGCAAGCCGGGAAGAGAAGGGCATAGATGGGCAGGTGGCGACGAAGGCGAAGACCATGCAGCATAAGCGCCTGCAGGAGATCGATGTACGAAGCTTGAGTATGTACTGACAGGTGTTACAGGGCGCAGAGAAGGCGAAGAGCGGAATCTCGAGCTGGTTCGGTGGGTCGAAGTAGATGGTCAATATCCACGCATGAGAGGAACGAGCATGGAGTAACGAGATTGATGCCACAGACAGTACATGTAATTGCATTCAGACTTTGTATATTCTCACGACGAAGCAGCTCTCAAGCTTTCTCACGCGGCTCGTGGACGACGTGTAGTCGGCAACTACCGCGTGACTGGTGAGACGGCAGGTGCGCGCCTGCCTTGCTAACAAGACTTCTCACAACACCAACATCATTTTTTCTTACTACGGGATACCAACATATACAACACATCGGATTTAGCCGCAACAACAGCAGGTATGGCGCCACAGGCTATTCGCCGAATCTTATGCTGACTTGAAGCAGACATGGATCACTCACCACTCAAGCGCCTGCCCGGCGAAGTGCTCCAGCGCATCATCAAGCTCGCTCTTACACACGATGAACCGCTGCCCTTGTCAGTATACCCTCGTATGCAAAGACAACATAACTCCAGTCAGAGGCGTACGACTAAGGCAGAGATGGCAACACTGTCTCATCGCCGCGCCTCAGAGTCAGCATAGCCTACAAAATTTGTGCTGACCGTTGCATATTGCATTCAGGTCCAAACTCAGCGCATACAACGGTCTCACGCAGACCTGCCGCCACCTACGTTCCGACACCTGGGTCCTCTTCTGGAAACTCAACACCTTCCGCGACCAAGAGCCGACGGACAAGTTAGAAATCAGCAAACACACCAAACGCCTCCAGTATCTCCTTAGCATCAGTCCACTCATCGTCAAACACATGTCTGGTCTTGACCTTGCCCTCGAACTCCGTACTGCCACGCCACAGACTTGGCAGGTATCGATCAAGCACGCCGATTTTCCAGCTGCAAATCTTGAGGAAGTGACGGCTTCGGGCAATGATCGGATCGCCCAAGGCAAGGTGTGGGTGTTCAGTCGGTATCTGGACAGGGTGCTTGATGCGTACCAACAAGCTGGTTTCAAGGTCTACGCTACGCCGAAGTTCGGGAGGGAGGATGGTGCTGTGAGACAGTTGTGGATGGTGCCTGCTGGACCTTGAGCTCGATCGTTGAGAACAGCGACACTGAGATATGATGTGAAGAGGTTGTCAGCATTTTCGAGATGTTTACACCTGTGGAAGGCAGGGAATTTGCTGGCCATGAATGATTTTGCTATGAAACGAGGGATGCAAGAAGGTGTGGAGATCGTTATGTAAGGAGAGATGGCTATTTTCTATCGTACTCCGGTGGAGCGGAGACGTTCCATGAATTGTTTAATGGCAGCTTTCTGAGAGATTCTGCAGGCGGAGTGAGTGTCGAAGCCTTGGTGTAACGTGTGTGTCAAGCCGTATCACTATGACTATACACGATTGCAACTATGTTGATGCCCTCCTAGCTTCGATGCTGACGACACCCATAAACAGCCGCTCCGGCAGCTATTGTGACTGATGCACCTATCAAGTGTGGATCTGGTCAGATTAGACTTGATTGCGGACTGGTAGTGATCCAACTGTTGACCCTGTTCCAACGGTCTGTATTCTGTGGTCCCTTCCATTGCTCCAACAACTTATCCTGTTGCGCAGAAATACCTCTCAGCCATGTATCTGAGCAGGTGCAACATCGAAAGCTTTCCCGGTGTTCTGGGCTGGCCGCACTTCATTGTCGACCGCTTCAAACGGCAGAAGAGGATTGCTCAGACCAGCGAACCTCGGTCGCTCTGCGCCATTGTCTCCCAATCGTACAATCCTCTCGATTGCCAAAAGTGAAGAAGACGATGGTGTTCTTTGCTACCCGTCTTTATGATACCTCGTAACCGTCTGTACACAGTAAATCAGGGCTTCTTGTTGTCTCGGAGTCAGTGTTTGTATGTAGGCGCGATCGCCGCCGACAGTGTGGCCCATCGATGAGAGCCTCGTAGAAGGGGTAGGTAGTCGTCCTTCGCTTTGCATAATCGACATTGTTGAGCACATGTTGTGTGCTTGATCAACGTCAGCGTGTCAAAATCTACAAGAACGGACATAGCTTCGAACTGTTGGCCGTACTTCAAGTCCTGTCTGCTCTTGAATTCGTGCGCTGAATATGTTGTGCATTCACTCGCGTCATTTGACGCAACAAAGTGACAACTCTTGATACTTGCCGGCGTGGCATACGTTTCCTGCGGCTCTCGAGGTTGGGGGGGCTCGCACCATCTTGTGCGATCTTCCAAGTCCTTGCCAACGCCGAGGCCAAAGCCATGAAAAGGGTAGTTCTTTCTTGATGGTTTGGTGTGTGACAAGTCTGACGGCTCTATTTATACCCAGTGCTGATGAGCCGATGATTGTAGATTGACGCAGAATGCTTCGTGCGAGTCGATCTGGGGCTGTGTTGACCAAGGACTCGTGATAGGACGGGTGATGAAAATCGCTCCAAATCGAGGTGGCAGCTGCAACGGAAGTTGGAATGTACGAGACGTAGGAGCTGTCCTAAAACAACTGGTGAGCTTTCAAGATTTACTCCTAATGTTTGCGGGGAGCTTGCTTCAATGTCTCGAGTTGTACTGTGCACTTGAGGTAAGCATAGAACGCGTGTAGGGAAGCAACTTTGTAGGACTGGGAATCATTAAGTGTGCGATTCCAAGCTCACCTGATGTGCGCTGGGTCACAGTCGCTCGAGGTCAAAAAGATGTTATGAAGCAATGTAAAAGGATATTGAATGCTCAGAGTGCATGGTCTGGCAGAGCGCCGTGGACGAAGAAATGCTTGACGTGAGCATGATCACCTCACGTTCAACCTGTCAAGACGACCCACCCCCGCAGTAGAATCGCTACTGCGCACAGCAAGTAGGTTCTGATCATATTTTGGGCAATGGCCGCGGCTGGAATGCAGGCTAGTGGTCTTGTCGAATCTCACCTTGAACAGTTTCCAGACCCTTTCCAGATTCTAGAGGGAGCGAAAGGCGTTCCAAAGCGATATGACGAGCTGAGACGACGAAACAACGCAGAGTGTCAGGCCTAAAATAATAGTCTTGTTAACCCTCTACAGCTCACATATGACGCTCCTTGATGCCTTGACTCTGGTGCATGATGGCTGTTGTGTTTCTACCCGGCAGTATATGATTTCATGGAGATTGTCCGCATGTGCATCATCGTGCGCTCACCGTAGAAGGTGCTCGAAGCCAGCCACTCAATACTTTTAAGTTGATAAAAATCGCTGCAAAGGGATATTGAGCCCGTGGAGAGTGAGAAGAGTGAGAAGTAGGCGGACTTTGAGCGGCGCTAAAGGATTTAAGCGCGAATTTAAGCTTAATATCTAGCTTGTATCCGCCAGCACGGCGCGTTCTCGTCAGAACGGAGTCCGTGCGCCTGCAAAGCTCACCTTTCTGTTTCCCTCCTGCACCTCTCTTCCTTCTGCAGTTCATACACCAGACGCTTCTTTGGCAGCCACCACTACCAGAACATACCAGCAGAAGACACCAGCACTTTCCGCAATGGCACCAAAGAAAGCACAGCAGCAGGCAACAGCCACCCGCCGCAGCACCAGAATTGCCTCCAAGGCAGGCAGCTCCCGCGCGTCTTCGGTCGCCCTGGAGGAAGAAAAGCCTGGTTCGTACCCCAATTCACCTTCGCGCCTCCCCAGACCGCGAGAAACGGCCAATCATGGCATTCAAAAGCGTTCCGCGCATCAAAAAATCAAGAAAAAGCTGCCCTTCTCCTCACTCTTGGCGATCGAGCGCATTGTCGGCGGCGATCGCGCCTATATACAAACACTGACGGAAAGTCAAAAATCAGCCGTGATTACCGCATTCGAGCATCGCGAATTGGACTTTCAGAGGCAGGTGCGCGACCTGCAGCGCGAAAACGAACAAATTCGACTCGAAAACGAAGAGCTTTCGAAGCGCGCCGCATCAGCTCCCAACAAACTCAGAGACACCTTTCTCGCAGAGCGAATCGCGCAATTTCAGCGCGAAGAATCTAAGAAGGACGCTTCTCAAACACCGAAGCCATCCAAGGTCGCCTCTAGAATTTCCACACCAGCAGCCGCCAAACAAGATTTGAGCGAGCAAACCGATTTTGACTTCTCACAAACCAGTGTGATTGAAGGCACACCAGCGGTAGTCCAGACACAGCAGACTGAGACACCTTCGGGAAGCGCAACGCCTCAAAATGAGACACCATCACGCCGATCCTTCTTTGGATCTTTGTTCCGCAGCTTCACCACTCCATTTTCTTCGCGCAAGGCTGCGGCACCATCACAGTCTCCAGCACCACAGACTGAGCAGCCTAAGCTTGAAGCATTGCCAGCATCCCGCAAGCGGCCAGCACCAGAGCCGGAACAAGCGCCTGAGCCAGTACAACAGCCTCGCCAGCGCCAGTCAGCGCCAGAGCAACAAGTTCCGCGCATTGCCATCTCAGAGACTCCAGAGAGAGCCCAGGCACCACGAGCGACTTCCGACACACTCACACAGCACCGCACCGTGGAGCGAAGCCTCGCAACCATTACCGAGTACACCGAGCCTTCCGAACAGGCTAGTACTCTTCCATTACAGACGCCATCGCGACAGCCGCGACGCATTCGCGATACCAGAATGCGAGCATCGGCGCACTCTGCCACACCAAGCCGCGCATGGACACCACAACCAGCGCCGCGTGAGCCCAATGCGGACCGCAGACTTGAAAAGCTGCGAAAGTACCAAGAGTTGGACCAGCAGCTTAAAGCTATGAAGGCAGATCCAGAAACACAAGAGATTGTCGAACGCCCGATGAAGCGCGTAAAGATCGACGACCTGGTCTCCATTCCACACAATCGGCCTGGAGATGCCAAATCGACCTTCCGTATGTTCGAGATCGATTCTGATGAAGAGATGGAGGTCGACGAAGAAGTCGAAATACGGTCGAATGTCTTCGAGACTTCAGAAAACAACGAGACTCCAAAAGTGCCAGAAGCACCAGCTAAGAGCATGGAGATCAAGCCTGCGGTAGAGATAGCACAACCAGTGGCACCACCGACAGCACCAAAAGTAGAGAATATCTACGATTTCAAGTGGAATCTCGGAGAGAAGGAGACCACAGCAGAGATGGTCCGACCTCAGAAAGAGAATGAGGTCTTCCAGTGGCCCACATTGAAGCCGCGCACGAAGCCGGCGCTCGAAGGAAGAGAGGCGGACTTTGCAGCTGCCACGTTTGTCTATGGTATGGCATATTTTGAGAAGCATGGAGCGATCCCAGAGGGACTTTTTTGAAGGGTTTTTGAAGGGTTTTTGCATGGATTCGGAGCTTTCGCTCCACTTTTGGATGGCATTGTGAGCGTTTTGGGTTGTTTTGCGGCGTTTGAGAGAGGGTTTTGCATTGAGAGCGACGGTTTATGATGGCATGATGACACGAATGAATGAGCATGATTTGTACCAAAATTGGGTCATTTTTCAGTGTCGCTTCAGTGAGATGATGGGCTACTGAGCTGCTAATGTTAGAGCAGGGCTGCGCAAGTGCGGTTGATGACGTGGAGCTGGAGCGATGTGAGTGCCATGGAATTCACAATGTTGCGCTGTTTCTGACCTTTTTCAGGCTTTCGTTTCCGCTGCTCAGCGAGTGCGCCGCCGCTGAAGTTGCAACTGGAGTGCTGAAGTGCAGTTAAGCGCGATAGAGTTGAAGCGAGGTGAGTACGTGCGATGTCACCTCCATGCGCTGTCTTTGACTATTTTGACGCTTTTTTAGACGTTCGCCTCCAATGCGCTGAAGGGTGCTACGCCACTATGCTCACGACTAGACAATTGAAGTGCGACCAATGCGATAGAGTTGGCACGCGGTAGGGGCAACGGGATGTCACCTTTTGGCTGTTTCTGACCATTCTTAGGCATGCGCTTCTGCTACTCAGTAAGTGCTATGCGACTGAGCTCACGACTGGATCAATGAAGTGCGGTCAATCCGATGGAGTTGTCACGCGGTGAGGGCACTGGGATGCCACCTCCTTGGCTGTTTCTGCCCAAATCTGTGCGTTGGCTTCCACTGCGCTGGACGGTACCGCGCTCCTGAGCTCACAACAGGGTCACTGAGGGGCGCCATTACGGTGGAGTTGACGCGCGGTGAATACATTAGCACTCCACTATTCTTCGCTGTTCCTGACCATTTTCAGGCGTTCGCTTCCGCTGCTCAGACGAGTGCTATACCACTGAGCTCCCGGCTGGGGTACTGAAGGGCGCCGTTGTGGTAGAGTTGGCAAGTGGTGAGTATACTGGGATGTCACCTCCTTCGGCTGTACCTGACCAAATTCACGTGTTCCCTTCTACGCCGCCGAGGGGTGCTATGCCACCAAGCTCACGACTTGATTACTGAAATGCATCGATGTAAAGGAGTCAGCACGCAGTAAGGGCACTGGAAGCTCACCTTTCAACACTATTTCTAACTCGTTTCAGCTCTTTACTTCCGATGCTTCTCAGAGTGCTACGACTCTGAGCTCACACCTGGACTGCTACAGGACGTTCAAAAGACGGGGAGCGATAGTGGGGTGAGTACACTAGACCTTCACATTCTGCGACGTATACAGTGCATCTCTTGAATGTGGGCTACAGCAGAACTGTTGAAGACTGAAGTCGTTGCCACGGTCTCGAGGCTGTGTCGGAGCCGATGCGGCGCCAGAGCTGCTCGACCTCTCCTTCACGTTGGTTTTCAGCCGCTCGACTCTACCTCAGCGCGGCTTCTATGGCCCTGCTTTCAGTCTGCGGCAGGCCTACATTAGAGATCGATCGTGGGAAGCGATTGTGTGAAAAGTCGGAGAGCTCACATGAAATTAGGCTTCGGCCTTGAACGTGGCCGCACTCCACTAGACAGCGAGGACTGAGCGTACTACATCAGTCTGCAGCACTTCGGCCTCACGGCCCTGTGGGAGTGGCTGCCATGTGATCGCCGCACGACTTCACGTAGAGCCGCAGCCTGCGCCATACTGGGCACCAACTCCAACCTGCAAGCTGGAGCATAACCCTCGAGAAAGGAGCTCAGTACCACAGCACCTGACGATCAGTTGTAGCTGTATCAGGGAGAGTTTTCACACACCTCACATCTTCTGGTGTCTCGAGCCCATCTTGGCTGTTCGGCTCGTGCAGTATCCCAGTGCTGTGCTTTTGAGGCCGCTGCTCGAGTCCTCAAAATGTACATACAGCGTGGAGTTACGCTTAGGAGAGCGTCTTACGACTTCACGGCTCGATCTCACCCTCACCTTGGACTCAAGCTGAAATCTAGGACCGTGCAGGCTGCAGCGCCTTTCATTGCTTCAAGATCTCAGCTGCGTGCGCGACTGCTAGGAGGAGAGCTCCAATGACTCCACTCCCGATGATGCTTATACCATTATGAGCTTGCATCTCTAGCTGTATGCCCGGACAATGCAAACGGTGTTATACCTCAATGGTTCAAGACCTCGACTTCACTCCGAAATCACATGAGGTGGATGTCCCGATTACTTTTCTCCTTCCGCCTTTAACTCCTCTTTTCGGCCTGCGCTTCGAGCAGACCCAGCGGACGAGGACAACGATGTTGCTTTTTGATGCTTCAAGACCTTCACTAGGCTCTGAGTCGCCCGCTAGAACATGGCTATGACGACTCACACGCGAACATACTTCTACCTAGCAGTCCAAGAAATTTGCGAACACCATGCGTTCGAAGCTCACCCTCTGCACTTCGTCGGCTGCCTGCTTCTCAGAGAGGAGCCTGAGCAGACCTTTGAGCGCGTGAATCTCCTCACGCAAATATGCATCAGCTCGTGAAACTTTGAGGAGCTCCGACACCAGCTTCCCACTCATGAGGTCGAGGCTCTATTGCCGCTCAGAGTGACAGTCAATGATAACACTCTGTCAAAGTGAGCAGTAATATGCCCTTGGGGACCCTACTGAGAAAATGAGGACCCGCTTGCTTCTCGGAGCCAGACCACAATAGAGCATCAAACACGGCAGCCCTCTCGGCTCCATCTGCTCCAGGAATTTGGTGTGCCCTACGAGTAGCGTCAGCTTCTCTGAGTCCAGGCTATACTATCGATTCGGAGCTTCTACACAATGAAGACAATGCATCAGAAAGGGCAGTACCATGGGTTCAAGATCCCTTCCCGGCACCTCAGAGCTCGCTTGGCGGACTGCAACGCCATCAACAAACGAATGAGCACAGATTCAGGTACTGTTGGCCGAGTCGGCCGACTGACAAGCATATGGGACACGCCTAATCACGGGCACTTTACAATCACGAAGTTGAGATCACCAACGGATCGTCCAACGAATCCAGATCAATGGGCGAGAAAGAAGGAATCATGCAAGGCTATTTGAAATTGGCCTGAATACCCTTCACCCCCAAGTAATCAATCCTCGTAGGTGCTTCTAATGCTTCATAGATATCCAGACTCCAGTACTCATTTCCCTGGTCTTATGCGGACGCTAAATCCTCTGTTTGTGTGTCGATCGCGGTATTACTCCTTGTCACTTCTCTTGAGGATCACCTACCTCCACGACATTCTCCCGGATGTCCCAAGGGAAGAAGTGCTCTGCGACTTGCGACTTGACGTCAAATCTCTGGCGCATGATTCTGCCTTGCTTGCTTGAAGAGTCCTCGAAGTCTTCCTTCTTCGGCAGGACGATGTTCTTGATGCTTAACGAAGAGACAGACTTCATCGACTTGAGTACCGGCTTCAGATCGATGTCATGATTCTGCTTCTGGCTGCCTGGCTCTTTCGGAGCGGGCTGAACCATTTTCCGGAGCATCTGGTGAGCCGTCGATACTGGTGCTGTTTCTGCGCGTTGCAAGATTGCCGGACGTCCTGGAACTGAGAAGGTCTGCTTCGTCTGCTGGACCTCTGGAGAAGCTCGAGCCTTTTTGAGAGGGAAGAACGACGTCTCTGCACGCTCTAGAATTGCTGGGAGTCTCGGTTTGAAGGAAGACTGCTTGGTAGGCTGGAAAGTTGGAGCAGGCCTGAGTTTGTTGAGAGAAACGTATCGTTTCTCGGGAGGCGGCTGCCAGCTCACATGCTGTAGTGGCTCTTGCTTCTCGCAGTCCTGCTTAAAAGACTTGGGTTGCCGAAGAGCTGGGTGCACCATCGTTGGTGGAGACAACTTGTGTGTACATGCGTAGTATTTGCCCGCTGCGATGAAGCTCGGTCGAGCAGCTGTCTCCGTGTCGGTCTTCTTCTCTTCCATGAATCTCTCCTGGTATCGACTCCTGCCTCTCGTCGGCGACGCTTCCTTGTTGATACTCCTTGCGAAGAACACGCGCACAACTCTGCTCTCGTCGAACTCTCCAATGGCTTCGTCGTCCTTGTAGAGTAAGCGAGGGTCTGGCACCCAAAGATCTGGGTAGGACAGCTTGTCTTCTTTGCCATACACTCTCAGAGTGAACTGTAAGCCGTCGTCGAATTTTTCTGGCGTGAAAGTAGTGTGCTTGCCACACATTTGAGCTTTCGTAAGAAGCGTAACGATGGCATCCTTGCGCTCCAGTATATCCTCCAGATTTGCATCAGTAGCACACCACTCTTGGGACGCATCCCACTCTAGCACAAGCGCAGAGTCTCTTCGTTCTTCTCCATTTCGATAGCCTCGCCTGAGGTCGCTCTTGCTTCTGGCTCTGTGAGACCTTCTGGCTTAAGTGACTTGGGCGGCGAGTGGCTGGGGGTATGTTCTGGATCAGAAGCGTTCTTGCTAAGCACTCTTTTCCGAGAAGAGGTGAGATGTTGGCGCTGACGATTCCAATGATGGAGAATTTCTGCTTCTGCTGGCGACACTTCTACAGGCTCAAGAGCCTCTAGGATCTCGTTGCGAAGTTGTGTAGCGCGTGTCGCAACATTGCTCGTAGCCGATTGATGACCATCGTATATGGTGTTGCCAATAGCCTGAGCCTCCAAGTCAGAGAGCAATTGCTCAATAGTGTCGGCGGAGTCGGTTGTGTGAATCAAGTCGTCCATTGTCGCTTCTGTCAATGAGCGGTTGGTGCTACTGTTGGTGGTCGAGGTCGACAATAGCAAGATGTATATGTTTATTGTTGAAGAAGAAAAACAATAAGAAGACGCAAATAGATGAAGCGGTGTTTCGCATCGTCACATGCATATTTGCAAAGTGAGGTCGAAGTCTGCATGTGAGACTCGGTGAGTGAGTGAACTTCGATGGTGGCATGTGCCTTGCTATATAGCCCTGTGATGAAAGTAGATACGGTAATTTGGCGAGTGAATAACCTTTGATACATTCTATGAGCACCTTGTATATCAATATGCAGTATATTAAGCAGCTTGTTGGCCCGATGCTTGAATGATCAGCGGCAGTCATGATGTAGGGTGAGCAAGTTTGCTGCACTCACCTATGGCAATGCATTCCTCCCACCAGCAAGACGAATGGATCTATCTCGCATATTCAAGAGCGATTGCAATCATATAAGTTAGCACAGTGGTCGACCGCAGGTGAAGCAGGTCTACTCAACCATTAGTTTCCAGGGATTGCCGGACAGCAAGATTCACAGCGCAATTGAGAGGCCATTCTGCTTTGGGCACGATACCAGCATGCGAAAGACTACCGAGAATACAGACGAGCAACCAGAGGGGGAAGGCGAGGTGATGATCATCAGGCCGCTTAAGAAGAGCTTCTTGAAGGTCAACCGCTTGAACTTCTTCGCGGTCACCAGATTTCAGCCTTCGAACCAGAACAAGGAGAGCGTAGTCCGCGCTGGACCACAACAGAAGATCAACTCTATCACAGGCTTGCCGATGGTCGACCCTCAATCTAGAGACTTTGTGAGAGACTTTGACAGAGCCTTCTGTACAGACAAAGGCGCCGCTGAACATACTGGGCGACAAAGCGAGGCCTTGACCAGCGAGCTGCAAACTTCCGGAGACGACGATGTAGATGATGGTCCAGAGATGACCGTAGATCCGAGCGAGTTGTCGTAAATAGCTGTCAACATCTGTCCCAGATGAACCTGGAAGATCGGACGAGAGAGATGACCTTCAGGGTGGTTCTTTGAGTGGCAGATCAGACATGAGGCGAGCATAAATTGTGTGGGGGGGCTGCTTGTAAGGTCGTTGTTGAGTGCGGGACCGATCAAGGATGATCACGCTGTCCAGATTGGCCGGAACATGAGGTCGCTTTGCTGAAGAGCAGGGGGGGGTGCAGCGAGTGTGGTGAGGCGCAATGTTCTCGCCGACTCTGTGATCTGCCATCAAGTGGCTTTCATCATTGCAATCCTGCTATGACGTTTCTGCCGCCGCGATTGTTGAAGACAATCATAAACTACATAGCTGATAGTGTTGGTAGGAAGGGAGCGAACTGATAATGCATAATCAAGATTCTAAAGCAGACTAGCGTGAAAGCCTTGCATATCCTCCAGGGGCGAGGGAGATTCACATCACCTGCTTCACGCGTCCACTCATCTGCGACCGGGCGGGCGCTCGTCGTCTGCATAGCTGGAGCTTGCAGTTTGCTCTCTGTATTGCCTGCGCGACCACGATACTTTGCATACTCTGCGGACAACAGGACAGATCACTGCCTTCTACGCGGACAGGAGCGCTTGGACAAGACCCAAGGGGACTTGACACAAGGGCGAGGACGGGATGTACATTTTCCCAAACTTGAGATTTCAGTGGCAGAGGAGTGCGGATCCGCTTGCATGAAAGAGTGTGTTGTGACGGTGGCAATGGGGCAGCTTGTCAACGAATCTGTGATGATTACGGAGATAGTGGTAGGCGTTGAGTGGGCGGATATAGGAATTTGAGGGACGACAGTCCTACACTCGCACTGACATTTCCGGCAGGCAGCCGTGGCGCGATTCCGCATATCTAGCCAAGGAGAAAGAATTCAGACGTTCCATACCATATCATGGCCGGTTCTCGAGAAGCATTGTTGATGTTCGAGTCGATAGATTTTCCAGAATGGCCAGCAGAAAGCAAGATCACGAGATGCAAATTTCTCACACAACTACACTTAGAGTGCTGGACGACATTTTGAGCGACTTCAATCTTGCACGTAGCAATGGAGAATCCACCATCGAGCTGCTGAGTTCCATTCCGCAAGCTAGGCAGACGAATAGTCAGCACATCAACATGTCCCTCATCGGCGCCGTTCCATCTCTAGCAAATGCTATCGTGGCGACGCAGATTTTCGAAGCTCGAGGAGGCAAATCGCAGCAGATCACAATAGATCTGCAGAGGTCTCACAACTATCTAGATCCAGACATTGGCATGACACCGACGATCAATGGTCAGGTGAGGGGGGAATAGATACCAACACTACAGGACTCAACTAATGCTAGAGCAGGAAATCACTTTAGATCTAGTGACTGGCAATCCTTTTCTGGGCAATATCTACGAGACAGCAGATGGCCGACATGTGGTCCCCTCCGCTGTCTATGTGGATCTGGTCTATCAATGGAGCACATTTCTAAGCTGTGCCGTCAATACTGCAGATGTAGCTGCGGCTATTGCAAGCTGGAAGGCTGACGGCAAGTGTTGTATTCGATCTTTTTCGAAGAGATACTGACTTTATTCAGACCTTGAAAAGGCGGCTGACATTGCGGGCTTGCCTTTCGCCGTCGTGCAGAGTGAAGAATCGTGGGCGGCGACTGAGCAGGGACAGCATATGGCTGGCCTACCTTTAGTTCCCATAAGGGAAGTTATCTCATCTTCACCGAAGCCACTATCTCTCAATCCGAATCGTCCATTGGAAGGGCTGAAGGTCCTTTGTCTTACGCATGCCATTGCTGGCCCAAGTGCTGGACGAACGCTGGCCGAGTATGGTGCATCAGTCCTGCAGATCATGTATACTCACGGCTTTGAACATCCTTTCGTCTACACTTATGCGAACCTAGGCTGCGCTTCTTCTCGCCTAGACTTCAACAAGGAGTGCGATCGTTCTCATCTCTGGGATTTGGTTCGCAAAGCAGACGTATGGATCGACTCTTATCGAGACGGAGCATTGTCCAAGTTTGGCTTTGTTGATCAAATGCTTCACAAGGCCAATCCGAGCTTGATCATATCGCATGTCCGTCTTTACGGAACAAGCGGTCCCTGGTCATCGAAACCAGGTTTTGATATGCAAGGCTCAGCTTCCTCTGGCATGATGGCTCTATGCGGTGGTGGGATCGAGACACCATCATTTCCACCTGGTCTTGTCATCAACGATTACACTACTGGATATTATGGTGCACTGGCCATCCAAGCCGCGGTCTTGCGAAGAATGAAGGAAGGCGGAGGTTACATCCTCAGCCCATCTCTGGCTGGCACAGCTATGTCTATCGTCAAACACTTCAAGACGTCGAACTTTCCGGAGCTTCAAAACAACAAGACCTCTAAGTTACCACCTCACGAGCTGAAGGCTCAGACGAAAGTGGGACTGCTAAAGACCCTGCAGCCGCTGCCTGTTCTTAGCAAGACACCGCTATGCTACAGCCACTTGATACTTTCTCCGATGGGGTCGGATCCACCGCTGTTCCCCGGCAGTCGGACTACGTACGACATTGACAAGGTCAAGGCCAACAAGAAGGATGAGCTTCTCCATCGATGGAATTCTTCCATCACGAGACGGATGGACAATTTGAGGCAACTTGGTTCAAAACTTGTCCACATGGAGATGGCCAGTCAGCCGTCAAGTGGATCTCACAAGCTTTAGTGTTGTTGTACTGCGATAGTCTTGCTCCGTAGAAAATTGAATCACTTTCTGTCGACCTCATCGCGTCCGGTCATCTTGCACTGAGATCATCTGGGGGAGTGCAGTAATCTTGGAGCATGTTTTACAAGGTAAGAGCTTCAACACTGGACCTGATCATCACGGAAGCCTAAAACGCAGAGAGTGGTTTTGCATATCCATGTCAAGGCCGGATCAGTGATGAAACGACAGTGGTATATGCAAGATCTCAGATTGTTCAATGTTTAGAGGTGTCTATCCTGTAACCAACAATCCCAGACAGCCCAGAATGACTCAGTTTTCTCGATTCTTGATATGATCCTCGTACCCCGGATCAGCAAGCATGAGTTCCAGCTCACCATGCCCTCTTGGCTGGCGAAACATCTTATAGGTCTCCTCAGCTATGTTTCGAGCATTCGTGACCTTCGAGTCATCAGAAACAGTCCCACCAATAATGATGACACCACAATGCACGCCCTTGCTTTCAAACTCCTTATGTAAAGACGTGACGATGCTGTACTGTGCTGCTTTGCATGCGCCAAGCGAAAACATTGCAGGAAAGGGATCCTTGGCAAGCATTCCGCTCGTGATCAGAAGTGAAGGAGTGCTGGAGGTGTCGTTCGATGCAGTTTGAAGCAGCTTAGGTATTACCCATTGAGCCACGGTATAAAGGCCAATGACAGCAATCTACAGAAGATCAGTCTTCGCCAAGTATTACTTCCTGAAAGGGTCGACTCACCTGCAAGTCGCTCTGCAACTGCCCTGCCGAGAAGTCGAAGAACTCGCTCTTCCCTGTCCGAGCTGCATTGAACAAGATAAACTCCAGCTGCGTCTGTCCTATGAATTCTTCGACCTTCTCGAGACTCTTTCGTACTGCCTCCGTGTCTCCAAGGTCAACAGGGACTGTGTATACAGCTGCTTTGGGTGAAGCAGAGCGGACTATGTCAGCATCTTGGGACAGACGCTCTGCGTTTCTGGAGATAAGGACGACTTGCTTGAAACCTCTTTCTGCGAACAAGGCTGCGACATTTCGACCAACCCCAGGTCCGGACCCGAAGACCACTAAAGCTCCAAGGGTCGGCATCTTGGCAGGACTGAGCTCTGGCGCTGTGTTACAGACAGATGCGAGATTATATGAGAAGACTCAGTAAGGAATGGCGAGAGTGGTCTTGTGTAAGTCAATGGCTTCGTCATGCCAGACTTGTGTATGGAGACTACCGGATGCACTAGTGCGGATATAGCCCTGCGGATGTAGGGCAGCTCCAAAGCATCGACTATAGCCCTATATCCGTGCTTCACACTTCCGCCTCAGAGCGTTCGGATGGCTTCGGTAGATTTGTGCTTAGCAATCGTGGAGCTCCCTCGGCGAAGCATACTCCAATTTCAGTCCTGCTGGCCTAGATCATAGCCATTGGACGCGAAGTCGAAAGTGTCCAAGAGGCCAAATAAGCTCTGTTCTTCGAAAGTAATGATCGGATCGGAAAGTTGCGAACCAGTATTGAAGTCGTTCAATAAAGGCGCTGATGGAGACTCATTTCCGGTCGTCTCGCCATCGATGACGCTGTTCAAAGCTGGTGGAAATGCTTCCTTCTGATGTTGCCTTTCTGAGGAATGCGTCAGGTTGCTGGCAGATCCAGGCAGTAATTTCTCCATCTCCTCCTCTAGACGGAATTCTTGCATATCGGCTATGTCGGTCAATGTCTGCACAGCTTGTTCAACATTGTCTCTCCATCTCCAACGAGGATACTCGAGCAGCAGGCGCGCAATCGCTACACACCGCGCTGCCTCTCCATGTACGAGCTCGCCATGACAGTGAGCGAAGACGACCACGAAAGCGGACGTCATGATTCTGGTGACTTGCCTCCATGTGACTGCTAGCTTGTGCGTCATCTGCGTCCGGGCTCTATTGCCACTCGATGTGGCCTCATCGTTCGGTTGTCTTGTAAGGGCTACCAGGGCAGGCTGATAGAGTTCGAGATAAGTTGCCAGCACATTTTGCGCAGCGTGAAGGCATATGCACATAGAGGGCAGCCATGAGTCCTGCTCGGCGAGGCCACGTATTCTAATATTCATACGGCAACTGCAGAGGATCGTCAGCGACAGCGCATAGTGCCTGGTAGATCGGACTGACCATAGCATATGAATTCGAGCTAGAGGCTCGTATGCTGATCTGAAGCTTTGAGTAACTTCGCGAACCGGCATGCCGGTGGTGTCCAGCGAGCATAGCTTGCTAATCTTGGCCTCGAGAGCAGTAATATCAGCTGCTGACAGGTTCGCGCGGCAATGCGACTGTTCAATTACAACGCCGTTGATCGTTACCAGGTCGATCAATGTTTGCAGCTGGGGCTTGGCATCCTTTAATGGTGCGAATATCTGAGCTGGCAAGCTGGCCTGGCAAATTGTGGGTACAGTACAATGCGTGAGCGAGCAGTACCTAGCAAACAATGTCAATATTGAGACTCACTGGCAGTAAAATACTTACTGATCTGCCATATAGATCAAAAGATACAGCTGCAGGCCCCGAATTCCGTGAGCTTTGTGGTGCAGGCAGAGCTCATGAGCCGTCTCAATGGCACTCGTGAGTATAGTTTGAACATCATCTGAAGTGCCAGATCGAAGGGCAAATACGTGTTGCAAGAAGTATGCGAGGCATAGATCCAGCGTTGCTTGGCCTTCAAAGCGTTTCACCACTTCAGCCGATATTCGAGAGTAAAATCGACCATGGTCAAGGCTGCCCAAAGCGACACTTCCAAGCGCGACGGCCGCAAAGAGGAGAGCAAATGTGTCCGAAAGGTAATGTTCTTTGCCAGTCGCCACTAATGAGGAAGGAGAAAGCTCTTGCAAGTCTTTGCTATGGGCGTTTGCGATCGCTTGTAGTTCGTCTAGATCGATAAGTTTGGCATCATCCCAGTTCATAAATTGCTGGAACTTCGTCAAGAGGAGCCAGACACGGTCCTCGGAAAGCTGCGGTGGAGTGAGACTTTGCTGCTGTGGCATTGGAGCAGCCAAGCCACCGAGTGCACCTGTTTTGCACGATCGTGGCTCAATCAGAGCACAATCCAGCACATACCCTGAAGACTGTTCAGCAGTCTGTTGCGTCTCTAAAGCGAACCAAGTATCTACCGTGCCGCGCAAAGAGTACATCTTGGACAAGCGCTTTGACAAGAGTGTATGTGTCACTCTGGGGTCCTTCTTCGAGCACGCATGTCTCGCCATCTCTCACTGGTGTGACGATAGAGGTTTCATTCGTCGGACTCTGGTCCTGGTCCCCAGAAAGATTGGTCTCAACAATTGGGTCAGGCTTTCGATGCTGTTGCCGACGTCGCGGACGCGCTTTCTCTCGCACCAGACACGCCTCGCCCGCTGCTACACATTGCTGGCAAGGATAGGGAGGGCGGCATTTTCGACGCGTCTTCCTACATCGCTCACACGCACGAGGCGTTCTTAGAGCAGAGGTCGGCATCCGTTTACGTTCATCTTTGCAGCTTGGTTACGATGATCTAGTAGAGGGGATGGCAGCTATCGAGCCGGTGGTGTGTATGCTTTTGCTGAATTACATAATCATGTCCGAAAATGGATAGCGTGAAAAGATCCTTGTTCCTCTCCTTTTCCTCTTCTCCACCGCATCTACACACACCACAGGCAGTGGCACATCTGCTTCATCGCCGCAGCAACATGGTCATACCAAAATCAAAGCCAGAACTGGATGACATGCTCCAAAATCAGGCAAATGATTTCGGGACAAAGTCATCACAAGATCCGTCCAGCATGACTATCTAGTGTCCACTGCACTGTGGACAGCAGCTATCTCCAACCACAGCGACACACCGGGAGTATCAATAGCGTGCCCCCGATCAATATGCCGCCGGACCACTTCGCTCCAGTGCTGCTTTTGCCTCCTCAAGGGTAATTACATGTACTGGCAAGAACGGGAGAATGCCCGTCAGGATTGCGCTGTTGACCTCAGTATTGTTGGCCTTAGGACCCGCCTGGAAAGTCGTGTTTGTTATAACATATCTGTTGAAGTGGTCAGTGGCACGCTCATTGCTCAGCTTGATAGTGGGACCTACACATTGTAATCAAGATCGAACAGCCTATATGCCGTTGAGATTACCACACCACTGGTCGCGATACCGCTCAGGATCACAGTATCGATTTTCTGAGCTCTCAAGATCTCCTCCAACTAATTCCCGGCCCCGGCATAGAAGCGTGCCTTAGGGAGGACCACGTCTCCAGCTGTTTCGTTAGCATTGAACTGCTTCCAAATCTTGGTGGTGGTTGTGTTCGATGGACCGAAAAACTCTGGAGCTCCATTGGTCTCGAACGGCACTGGCCTGCCGCTCTGCACTTCAAGCTCTGGTTTATGGGAGTTGACGTAGGCTACCGCGGTATAGATCGAAAGTGGTGGAGGATGTTGCGCGTGCACGGTGTCAACCCAGTCCACCATATTTGCGATAAAATCCTTGCCGGCTGTCGTGTTCTCGTACGGATAGATTGCCCCATTTTCGACATCCAAATTCAAGACGGCGTAGTTTTTGCCAAAGCTGAGGGAGGCAGATTCGTTCGGCTTTAAAGAGGAGGGAATACATGTCGGATGACAGGTGTAGCCAACGTTGTTGTAATCGATTCCTGGCTCCAATTGCTGCGTGAGTGCAAGCAACGGCAAATGTGCTATGCACAATGATGCGAGAGACTTGGACGTGAACATGATGGCAAAGATTGGTTAATGATCTGAGCGGGACTGGGATCAATGGCGCATATATATGCTCGCTCTCCGCGCACAGACGACGACATCATTCAACTATGCTCGCAAGAATCATGAGTCCGTGGCACTCTGCCTCAGTATTTCGGAATTTGTGGCTGGTCCTTTTCTGGAACAAATGGTTTTTAGCAGGGCTACCCGATTGACAACTCAGGATGCTATGACGACCTTGCGACGCGCTCTGCGCTACAAGAAGATTCTTCGTGGTAGTGGAGCGATGCTTCTGCGGCTCCGCTGAATAACAGGCCGATCCTTCGATTTGTACAGGATGCCAAGCCATTCCCAAACAGGAAACATCCGCGCTCTCGAAAGGCAGTATGCTATCCAGAGCCACTTGAACATCTGAAGATGCTGGAGTTTACTAGGTGTGAATACACTCCGTGCTTCCTGTGGTGCATCCGAGTTCCGACTTCTGAGTGCTTCGCTTTCTCACCCGGGAAAACGTCCTGCTCGCTCCAAACTGGATGCCTTCACATCACCACATGAGTTCTGCGAAGTGTGCTTTATGGTGTTTTCCATCTGGAGGGCAGAAGATTGCACATGACTGATTTTCCGGCAATTCGTGAGCCTTGCAACTCTACATTGATCACTCACCCGAGGCAATTCGCCACTCGCTCTACAATGGGGGAAGTGGAGTTCAACCATTTGGACTTTCTACTAGTTGCCTCATGGGCCTTTCCATCCGGAAGAGCAGTGGCTACAGGTGATACGCTTTGTGGTTTTGCAACTCTGCATGACCTTTCCACCTGAGAGAATGCACTGCCCGCTCCGCAACCAAGGCAATAATACTACCACATGAGTTCATCGAGCCTGCCTTGAAGACAGTTTTCGTCCAGAAGCATAAACAGCTTTCACTATTACCTCTCCCGCACATTGTATGAACCTGGAAGCTCTACATTGCTCATGTACCCACGACATCGTGCTGCTCTTCCCACAATAGGCGCTTTCGCTTTGACACCTGAGCTTCCTAGTGTGAGTCTGGTGAAGTGCATGATCACGGAATCACACAGTGTGTGCAATTAGATCGTTTCAAGCGCCTTTGCGAATTTTCTTCGGGCGTGGCCCAAACAGCAGCACTTGAGACAAGCAGAGCATATTCGATTCACTATATTCCTGGATTGACCATAACGTCAATTACAACCGCCGCTCCAAGAAGCAGCATGCCGTTTGGATTGCATGTGAGACTCTGCTATTCCATCTGTCACAGGCATGATTGCTGTGAGTAAACGAATGTCGATAGCCGGTGAGCTTTGGCTTGCATGTGATGCAATTTCTCACAACCATCGAGCATCTCGACAACATTCACTCACATGTGCAAGCGGCTCCGGGGCGTCTTGTGACAATATGCTGCCATCTTACTATTCCATGCAAGATTGTTCTACACTCAAAGCAACACTATCAACCATTATCCGCTCAAAGCATAGCGCAGCAATCGAGTCTAGCAAGGTCAATACCACCAGCAAACACCTCAAAGTACTTAAAACACCGCCGAAACCAACACTCAGTAAGTATGTTCTAGCCCCATGTATACACATACCAGCATCTAATCATGTATAGCTACATCATGGCCGACTTCACGTCAGGCGCCCAGCCAGAAGTCGCCATGCGCAAAGGTATCACCCGCTTGCTGAAGGAAGCCAAGAACCAGAATCTGAATGAGAACACGGCCTCGATCTTTCTCGGATCTGCCGTTGAATACGTTGTGACTCAAATCAACGCGATCGAGGACAACAAGGTCGATTTGTACACTGCTCTCAGCAGCAAGGCGGGTACATTGGGCGGACGCTCGATCGGACGAGGAATTCTAGAGGGTATGGCAGAGGTACTGGGAGGAGATACGGTCGAGCGAGGTGGCCACAAGGCAATGGCTCCGCTCTTGACAAGCTGGGCAGCGAGGCTGAAGGCGGGCACTTGGGACGTCGAGGCATTGAAGGAGAACGAGGGAGAGTCGTTTGCGCCTGGAGCGAGCTGGGGAAGCCTGGTCATTGGCAATGCGAATGCATTCTCTTTGAGTGGAGGATAAGATTGGAGCACTACACGCGGTCTCCTGGCGATATCTGTCTCAACCCGAACACAAACGAAGCAAGTCAAGATTCCCAACTATTTTCTGGGAGTGAAAACTTTACGGTCCAAGACTCGATCTCACAAGCTAGGCGCAGACTTCACTTACCTCGAATTATGACGTAAACATTGACGGGCAAACCTAGCTCGACTGCTTCCGCAAATCTAGAGTTCGCAACTTATCCTTCAGCGATCCACCTCGAGCCCAAGATCTGTTCGATATCACCAAAAATATTCACACTTTACAGCATTACCATGGAGCAGGACTCGGAACCACGACAGCGGCGACAAGCTGCTATCGCCGCAGACAAGCAGCGAGCTGAGCAAAAGCCAGTAGCCCGCGCAGCCAGAGGTGCAGGCGCAGAGAAGCGACGAATGCAAGAAGAGGCAGAGGACCGAGAGATCGAGCGCCAACAGCAAGAGGACAAGGAGGAAATCGAGGTCGCCATTCTCGAGGTCAGAGAGCCCGCGGACCGGCGCATATACACAAGCATCGCGGTCAAATCCACTGAGCGCAGTAAGCCGATTCGGATTGACAGTATCCCGCCATTTGTACTCAAGCAGAAGAATGACAGCGCTGAAACGCCTCCGAACCATCTCTGGCCCGATGCAGAAGGCTTGGAAAATCTGCAGCAAGTTCTCGGACCGGTGAAAAAGACTGTGAAGATGCTACCTCGAGGGCTTGTAAAGGAGATGAGCGGCGTTGTTGAAGAGGCCGGTCCTAAGAAGAAGACTCGTAGGAGCAGAGCAACGACACTGCCTGCAGCACTGCCGTCCGGACCGAAAGTCAACAGTATCACAGGCGGTGCCCTGCACGATTTCTCCAGCGCTGACAGCAACGACGCCTTTCGCGAGCGCTTCTATACCCCTGGATCATACGTCGAAGGAGAAGCCTTCGTCCACATCTCGCGCGCGAGATCTCTGGGCCAGAACTACGGAACAGGGAGCCTCCAGCTCCGGCGTGCCGCGGCCGCGGCCGCAGCGGAGCGCGAGCGCCAGGAGCGTGAAGATACCATCTCGGCTGGTGAAGAGATTTCTGGAGTAGCCGATGATCAGGAGACGTTGAGCGACAGCTCACTCTCACCAGATATCGAGACCAGTGAGCGGCGGATGGCTCTAACTCGCGCTCAAGCAGACTTCGGCGAGCTCCAGGGCCAATACGAGGCATTCCAGGAGAAAGTCGCAGACGAGACGCAGAACATGCGTGAGTAGGCAGGGGTTCACACTAAGACCGAGTGTTTGAGAAGGCTCCAGTGAAAGGATGGCATGGTGCTGCTCGATGGCGAGAGGGCGGTCATTGTACCAAGCATGGCATTGGTGGAGCGGTCAGGTGCACATAAGCGTGCCAGCATCGAGCTCACATAGTTCTGCTCAGGCTTCAAGCGCCTAATGCAATGTAAGCAATGGAATGACAATGCACAACCAGGAAATATATCCCTCCTGCAAAGGGACCACACGTGTGAAGTGACGTGCGTGAGCATGGATACTGGTGTCAATTGCCCCCACTCCTCAACTATGATCAGTCACTGCTGCTCCGGGAACCACCTGTTGTAGACGCCACAGTTCATGGAATCGAGAGCCCGTACAGACATCTAGGTGCCTGAGCGCGGTTGATACACCTGTGTCTGGCGAAGCTTCGGGTGCGTTCTGATATCGATACGACCAGGTAGCAATTTGCGAGCGAGCAGATACGCGTTATAAGAGGAGATCTCATCGTCGACTTGGATGTGAGGCGCTTCGATTGCTTGTCGTGGACACTAGCTCCCTTGGGACTTCGGTGCATGATGCGAGCTAGACGACAGAGTCACAAGATGCACCGGTTCGTTGGCTTGAATGCCACAGAGAACAAATGCTATGCAAAGCTCATGTGAGTCTCTGTGATAGTCTCATAGTAATCGCTTCCCACAATGTAAAGCGGCGGTGCTCGCGGAGGGTGACGCGTGAAATGTCGTGATTGATAGTATTTTGGACGCGTCGAGACTTCGTGAAGAGGCGGCAACTTCACGACATGAGCAAGAATTCGCTCCCGCACTGAGATCTGTGCGAGTCCATGGACACACTCGGGCAACCGCAATGTCCTCCAGTGCTGAGTTACAGCTGGTGAGAACCTGAATAAGTGAGGGAGTTGATGACTTCTCCGTGAGAGCGAAGCCATCAAGGGGGCGATGTTTCTGACAAGTCTTGGCAGAGTATGTAATCAGTCCAGAAGCGTCTTAGCGTGCAAGCATGTCGTCCTTCTCACTTTGTTGCTTCGTCTTGCTACTCCTCCCACGGTAGTACGAATATTGTGTGTCTCACGGCGCCAGCAGCATCGGTCATGGTCGCACCAGGTTTCGAACTACTTTGGTCTCTTGAGGTGATCGACCTATATTTCACGTGCCCGCTCTCAGATCTCAATTTATCTGTCATGCTGTCAGTTCCGTAACGTTTGCTTCGAACGCAAGATGTAGCCGACACACATCAGACCGATAACAGAGATTCGAGCAGCCCTTCATCACATTAATGTCCACGCACTGCTCTTCTACAGCTATGCCCATATATAGATGGTGGCTGGACATTGGCCAATCATCAAGGGCTCGGCTCCACTTTTCACAGCCGCACTCTTTTCATCTCCATTGCAAAGCTCCATCACTCTTCCATCTCAACATCAAATTAAGACTGTCGTTTACGTCAGATCGTCTCCAATGGAATAGCACCATTGAAGCTTAAGCTAATGTCCATCAGCAGTCGGAGTAACGGGACACCTTCATAGCAGACTCAGCAGTTTCGCCAGGCGAAGAGGCGACTACATCCCGAATTCAGCTCCTGATGCCTGCTCGGACTCGCGTATGGTGAGGAGAGAGACCACGAGATGTCGCAATCATCAACATCAGTTGCGGTTGTCAATGCCAGCTCGAACCAGCTAGCGAAAGCTGTCAAAGGACTTTGGACTCAAAAAGCTAGTAGAGACCAGCAAGTAGCGTCTCCGGCACTGGATGTTGAAGCACAGATCGATGATGTATTTCTGGTCCTCGCACTTATTGGGGAAGCACTCATACCGCTCGGTGTTTTCGACGATGCCTACTACCAAAACACGTTCTTCGAGGTTCAGACTGCTATAGCCAGCTGCGGTCACCAAAAAATTCAGGAGCTCTTCGAAAAACTGGCAGACGAACTCAAATATTTGGTGACTGCGGGTCTTACCATTTGCGCAGTATTCGCTCCTATGCACGTCTACCGTGGCTTCGGTGCTTGTGTCTTTGGAGATTGGAACTGGGGGTGTCCAGATGCAGAGTTTCTTGACAAGAAAGTGAAGAAGGAGACTAGCATGTTCTCAAAGAAGCCTTACCCTCAGCCTGATCGACCTGTACTGCTTGCGTTTGATCGAGCCCTGCAAGTACTCCAGGTCAAGCCTATGGCCTTCTTAGCAAAACGTCCTTCGATCTCTTCATTTGCTGAGCAGCAACCACGTTACGGACCCAGACCAAAGAAGGAAATCAAAGATGCTGTTTCTGACTGCGAGGACTTTGGCAAGGAGCTCGATAAGCGAGGTCATCCTGCACCTCCAGGCCAGAAAATCTCAAGTTGGGGCATGCCATGGGCTGGGTGGACCAGTACATTCAGCTGTCAAATGACCAAAGACTGGGAATTAGTGCTTTTTAATCAGATGGATACTGGGCGTCTTTTGCACGCATTTCTTTGTCGAGGCAGTCTCAATCTACATCCAGGACAGCTCATTACTTTGCCACCGGCTACGCCAGCTGAGTCTTTGGTGTGTTGGTTGGCCAACATGCCTGGCTTCACGCATAAGATCATCGGCTGGGACGCGTTCATGACTAGTGAATTTGAGAAGAAGGTTGGCAAGAAGATGACGAAGAAGATTGGGCACTATCCGCTGCCTAGCAAATATGTCATTCGTGATCCCACAGCTGAGCCAGCCGATGCTGTTGTGTCGCCAAGAGCATCCATGCCAACTCTTCTGACAAGATCGAGGACGACATCATCGGCAATCACGCCTCCTCCTTATTCACCAGCGCTCAGCGATGAGACTATTGGAGAGCGAACTTTCCCACCACCAGAGAAGGGAACAGGAGTTTTTGAAGCAGATGGCGAAGGCGCGCAGGCTGGACCGAGTCGGGTTGCAGAGCTGCCTATGAGAGAGCCTACTGAGCTTGCATCAGCGAAAACTCCTACATCGCCGACCGCACCTTCTCCTCCGAGACATTCAGCTTCTGTGCCGCCTCCGCCAAAGCCTGTGATGTCGCCTCCTCCTGGAACACCTACAGGCTCTGCCACAATAGCTGTTCGTCGAAAGCCTCCTCCACCTCCACCGACAAATGGCGCAGCTCTTCCTCGACATGCTACGTTCCCATCGATAGGAACAACAAATGAGATATCTGACTTAGCAGAGGGCCCGGTACCCTCTGCAAACGGCACGGAACCACCACCAAGACCGCCGAAGGTGCCGCTGGAGCTCGACTCAACACCAGTCAGTAGCAGCACAATTGCTCATCTTGAGAATGCGAGACACAGCGCTGTCAGCCCTATGCAAAATGATCTAAGCGCACACTACCTGAGTCTGCTGAATGCTGTAGCTCAAGGCACGATTTCACCACAGCAGCTGCAGGAAGTCCTGAAACATGGAGCGCCAATACCGTCACTTACTGCGGAGCCGCAAGAGCTCGAAAGCATACCAAGACCTCCGAAATTTGCGGGAGTCACCATACCACCAGGAGACATGCGAAACCTATCGCAGAGCAACATCAATGGAGATGTGCCTGTAACACTGAAGCCTGGATCAGGAACCTGACTGAACGCGTCACTACTCATTGATGCTCTCTAGTGTCTCTAGAGCCCTTTGAACATGTTCACACTCTTTCTGCTATAAGCAGTGACATTCGGGTAGTGACTCCAATCGGAATCGAACAAGATCGCATCCTGACACGAGCTGCCGAGCCCGGTGTTGTTCAGCCACGCGGGCTCCCAGTAATTGATGCCCTGTCCGAGACCACGCGGAATTCTGGAGAAGAGTCAGACTTCGCCAAACCAATCCCACGAGGATGAACTTACTGCTTCACCACATCAATCACCTTTCCAACCCACTCCAGCTGCCCAGGAACCGAAGCGGGAATACTCGGCTCACTCAACTCCGGAGCATCAGCACCAGTACAAATCGCCGGCCAATCCGTCTCAACAACATGAATTGGCTTCCCATACTTATTCGCCACCCAATTAAGACTGGTCTTCAAGTTGCTCAGAGTAGCATTTGTACCATAAAATGGATACATGCTGAAGCCGAATACATCCCAGTCAGATGTCTTCACTTTGCCAGTAGCTGTCAAAGCCGAAAACCAACGCTGCTGCAGAGTCAAGTTCCAGCCATTATCGATGTGAATCATGGTCAAAGGCTTTGGAACACCGGCGTTGACTGCATCGTTGACGCCAGATCGAGCAGCGGCGTATAGCGTGGCCATCCCGCTGAAGTTCTTGATGCGAGCGGACTCTGGTTCGACATCGACGCTCACGCGGCCGAGGGGCCAGAGCATACCGTTTCGGACTTCGTTGCCGAGACTGACGATTGCGGTGTCGACATTTGCTTTGTGGAGGTGTTGCAGGGTGTCGGAGACGTATTTGCGGAGAGTCGATGCGAGTGGAGCAAGAGTTGTTGGCCATGCTGTGGGTTGCCATTGCTTTTGAGGATCTGCCTGTGGGAAAGGTCAGCAATCTATACATTGCGCTCTGGCCGAGGTCATACCCAGTAATCCGAGAAGTGGTAATCCAAATAAATTTTGTATCCCTTCTTGTGAAATCTCTTGGCGACTGTAGTCACATAGTCCAGATCGTAAGTCTCGTAGTCTATCCTGTTAGCATTGAGTCCAGCATACCGAACTTGGATGGCAACGTACATCCTGGGGGCCCGTCATATGGCACTGTCGGATTGACCCAGAGTCGCAGGCGAACAGTATTCATTCCTCCATCGCCAAGGATGTCTTCGGCTTGTCGCGTGGCATTGCCTTTGGCTGTATCTTTGTAAGTAGCACCACCGTCTTCGAGAATCTTCAATGATGAGAGGTCATGGCCAGCATAGAAGAACGATTTGTATGGCTGTGGCGATGCATGTACGAGGCACGAAGCCGAGGAGATGGCGAAGATTGCGCTTGCCAACTTCATTGTCGTCCCTTGAATGTTGCCATCATTTCTGGAAAGATGATGGCCGTGCTTCTTATACTGTGTGCTTCTCCACGTGGTTGTCCCGACATTCACTGCCTCAATGCGGAGGATGATGTACCGACCGGGGTCACTTCCACGAATCACAGAGGCTCGCTTGCTGTAGGCAAAGCGCTAACAGACTTGCATTATATTGATGTCGGCGAATGCACCATATTCAGCTGGAGAAGTAGCAGTGAAATCGCCTTCGAGAGCAATTCAAATGGTGCGCCGAGTCTCGGCGGAGGCAAGCGAGACGATTTGTCCTCCACATACCGATCTCATATCTCAGTAGCATACCAGTGCCGAGGGAGGTCAGTGTGGCGATGGAAGGCATTGCTTCGAGAAACAATCGTACATTCTTCGTCTACATTGCCTTGGAATCGAATGCTCGTTTAGAAGGTT
Organism: Pseudocercospora pini-densiflorae CBS 125139; assembly: GCA_000504365.2. Classification (NCBI taxonomy): domain Eukaryota; kingdom Fungi; phylum Ascomycota; class Dothideomycetes; order Mycosphaerellales; family Mycosphaerellaceae; genus Pseudocercospora; species Pseudocercospora pini-densiflorae. The sequence goes on along the minus strand of AWYD02004158.1, from coordinate 2,881 downwards.
CTGTCGAAAGCATGACGACTTCTGCAGCACCTCAACGGCAAAGCGCCTGAGTCGATGGTGATGAGTATGAAAGCGTAAAATGCTTTGCGCATGTTACGTTTGACCTTTTCCTGTTTCATCCATCTATTCGAAAGCACACGTCGTTGTGATCAGACCACACGAGAATGCTGGCAGTCTTGATAGAGACCATTGTGATCATCGACGTCGCCCTGTTGGCCCACACTGGCACACCTGAGATACCGTCAGCACTTCTACACTTTGTCCGACAGAAGTATGAGTACATGCCCTCTCAGTGTAATTCCTCATAAGTTCTCAGCAGCAATAAGCACTTTGTAAAGAGCACTGTACTGCATGCGTATTACCCTCGAGGCTGTGCGGTCGTTGGCTCGAGAGCCGCTCTTCTGCCTTTACTTCGTGGACACCGAGTAGGATACGTTTGACTTCACATCTACGGTGAGTCATTTCTTATTCGCAGCATTCGTGAGAGGCTCCGTATCGATTCCGAAGAATATGACGTGGACGGTAATATCATCTCGCACATTCCGGCTGTATGGCGGCTGAATGCTCATCACACCGGTGAATAAGTCTCTTCGCTTCCCGCCCAAAGCATTCTTGACCAGATGGACACCACAGTTTTCGTCCTCAACAACAAAGTGCTTTTGCTTGACGCGCCACTTCAGACACTTCTCATCTTCATCGAAGTACGTGTCATCATCAGCGAGATCCTCAGCGCTGGTATATGTCGGTGGACGATTGGATCTCTGTAGATAGTCTTTCCAAGAACCAGCCTGATCCAGTTCCTCGGTGATGAATGCTTCCGGTTTGTTCTTGTCGAGCCACATCTGCACGCAGGCGACGGCATCCTCAGAAGACAACTGGTCCCATAGACCATCGCTGGCCATGATCAGAAAGTCAGGTCGAGTTCCCGTGTTAATCTTGGTTTCCATGACCTCTGGCTCAGCAGTCAAATATGGCGGTGTCTTGATCATGCCCTTAGGTCTTGGCCTGGGCCCAAAGAAGCGGTCGTGGGCAAGCTGAGTGAGATCAGTCGCCCATTTCCACCTGGCATCGCCAAATGCTCTGGAGATTGCAATCCCGTGCACACGACCACTCGAAGGATCGACAATATCTTCTTCGCCTGGGTGATCTTTCTTCAAGCGCGCGACCTCATCCTGGTTGAAGCCGGTCTGGTCAACGGACATCGGTTTCGCGACGTACTTCTGGGCGGCGTTGTCCCAAGTTCCGAGGACTGCTCTGGAATCGCCGACATTTGCCACTCGTAGAATGTCCCTAGCTGGGTCATATAGCGCAAGTAGAGCGCATGACCCTGAAAATGCTGCAGCTCCGGCAGCTACCACCTCAGCAAGTGGACCACCGGACTGTATGCGCTTGGCGGCCTCGTCCAGGATCTCCTTATCAAGCTGCAGAAAGGACTTCTTGATTGTGCTAACAGTATGCCAGTCATTTGGGATGTAGGACTGGTCCATGCATTTCGCATCCCATAGATCTTGGCCGACCACGTTAGGAATGACTTGTTTCAGCATCTGCGCAGTCCTAGGCCCAGCATGTCCATCGAAAATAGCCCATTCACACCAGTCGCGCTTGGGATCATTGAAGAGAGTGTAGGCTCCGGCCGACCATGTGTCCTCACACGGCATGTTGGACGGCATTTGACAAGTGTGGCCGACGGCCTATGTTCGGTCAGCAATTGTGAACTGACCAAAGACCGTAGCCAAGACCTGCCTTCGGAGTAACAGAATAGCCGGATCGCGCGCGGAGAAGTTCGTCGGCTTCTTCCATGGTGATTGGAGGCACTTCTTTCGCTATTGCATCTAGAGCTGCTGTGGCAACAACTTCTTCCATCACCTCTCCAGCCTCACCAGCCAGCGCGCCAAGGAGATCGAGTGGTTCTCCCATAAGCCAGTGATAGCCGTATGCTCCCAAGCCGAAACATGTCGTACTCCATAAGACTGTTCTCAGTATTCGCCGTTTTGGCTTGGGAGCTTCTGGTGGCTGCTGGAAGTACGTTGTATGTGGTCCTTGGTACGTCTGGTCTCTGCGAAGCAAGACATTCCTGCAGGACTGGGTGGTGGCGGGCCGGCGCCTGCAGACTCGCAGCGTTCGTGCCCACATGCTGTCGGCAAGAGTCGCTTGAGTCTACTTCCAAAAGCCGATATCGAACTGTCTTCAAAAATGTTGATGGAACCACGAATGATGCACGCGTGAAGAAAGCGCAGGAACAGGGGAGGCACGATTGAGTTGGCGCTACGCCAAGAAGGGCAAAGCTCAGAAGCCTCCTTCCCAGCAGTCTCTCATGACGACCATCTTCATCCGAACAACACCTTCACTATTTCCAACACAAACGGACCAAGACCATCAAGACTGTCGTTTGTCCGCTGTCGCGATAGCTGTGTTGATGCTCAAAATAGCGTGACCCATTGAACGACACGCGACGCACGCTCTGTCGCCAAGCGGAATGTTCCCAAGAGCCATAAGACGAAGTAAAACACCGCTTGCACATCTCACTGAAAGGTCGCAGATCCCATGAGAATCCAAAGATGTGAGGCTGCGATACACGTGCCAGGAACATCGCAAGCGCAGCGATATTCTTGCTATTGGGACGAGTCGATTGCCGAGGCCGCTCCCATGAGACCAGCAGCGCCAGGCAGAGGCCGAAATTGCACGCAATGAGCATTTCCTAGGCTCCGCTAGAAAATACTAAGAATGGTTATTACTAGTCCGATACCTTGGCTTAACATAACGAAGATTAATAATGCCGCCAAATTGGGAAGGACATCTACTAAGGGATCCTTACTAAGGCTAAGTTAGGAGAAATATACTAAAACTAACTAAGTTAGTAATACTATTAATATTAGGTATT
>AWYD02004157.1:0-23788 GCA_000504365.2 Pseudocercospora pini-densiflorae CBS 125139 | reverse complement strand
GTTGTTACCAGCACCAGACTGGCCGAAGACGAAGTTGTCTGGGCGGAAGAGCTGACCGAATGGACCAGCACGGACGGCATCCATGGTACCTGGCTCGAGATCGACGAGGACGGCACGTGGGACATACTTGTTGCCAGAGGCCTGTATCGTCGCGTTAGCTCGGAAGTCTTGGCATTTTGAGGGACTTTGGGGCATACCTCGTTGAAGTAGACGTTCATGCGCTCGAGCTGGAGATCAGACGTGCCATTGTACCTGTGTTGTCGTCAGCTGTGCTCATTTCCTGCTCTTGATGTGTCGACCTACACGCCAGCGCCGTCGAGGCCATGTTCGCCCGAGATGGTCTGCCAGAATGCAGCACCTATTTGGTTGCCCTGTTCGCGCGGTCAATGCCCGGTCTGCATGCAGCAGGAGACGCGGCAAATACGTACACACTGGCCGGTTTGGAGATGAACCTGTATCACATTGCAGTCAGCTCACTGTCGCTTCACTGTCGCCGCCGTCGACGCGTGCCCCGCGTGGTGATGGGATTAGGGGCGGTGTAGGCTTGGACACTTACGATCTCGCGCATTCCGGGAATTTTGGCGGTATTGTGGGGGTGTTGGTTTGGGTGAGGGTATAAGTATCTACACTGAGAACTGACTCGAGGTCGTTGGCGCGGTGTTTATACGTCTGCCTGTTGCTGGTGGTGGTGCCGGAGGGTGCGAGTGTTGGGTGCCTTTGGAGCTGCTCAAGTAGTGCGAGGAAAGTCCAGCGGCCCATTTGTTTACCAGTGTGGGGCGCGAACTTTAATTCAGCAATTCCTGAGGCACTCGCGCAGCAGGGTCTTTCCCGATGCACTCTTGCATCGCCGACTCGTGGAAGTGAAAGATCTAGGAAGGAGCGTGTCCATCGACATGGCGTCGCTCAGGCTGGGATCGGGATCGGGAACGGGAATGGCAGCATTGGGGAAGGCGGTTCCGCGTGCGAGCCTCCAGTATCACGCGCGACACCTTCAACTGCTGAGAAGAACGCCTCTACTGGCCCATCCATCTCGATATGCATCGACCGAGCGACCTGCACCGCCCAAACCACGAGTGCTGGAGAAGCCAGACAAGTTTCGACCGCCATCGCATCCGTCCAGAATACGCCAAAAGACGAGATATTCGTATGGCCCGGAGCTCACCCAGGCGCAAAAGACCAAGCGATACCCACACATGATGCCGCCTGAGGGTACTTTTATGCACTGGTTCCTCACTAACAGGACCATTCATTTATGGATATCACTTGTATGCAATCCGATATTGATACCAAGCTGCTTCGATGCTAATTTTTCCCTTCAGTCTATCCTTATATCCCTCGTCGTAGGAATATGGCTGTCCGATTTTCTACATAATACTCCTTATAAAGACATGCTACCTCCAAACAGCATGTTCTTTGCCCACCCCTTCTCGTTCATCGGAAGATGGATTGAAGTATATGATCTTCACGTGGCCTATGTCAGTGCCCAAACTGCAGAGAAGAGGAAACAAAAGGTCGATGATGTGAAGAAGCGTTCTGCTTATAGGAAGGCGCATGGGCTGGATCAAGAAGAAGGCATATTTGGTGGTTGGACGGCGAAGTCGGATGAGGACTCCAAGGGCCCGGCGCTGATGGGCAGCTCACAGGCGGAGTCTCAAGGTGCTGTGGAGACGACGATTGAGGATGTCGCAAGCAAACCCAAGGATACTGCTGAGACTTACATCGACTTCGATGGCAAGGAGCAGCCAGTCCAGAAGAAGTGGTTCGGCATCTTCTGAGCAACATAAATACGAATTCTCGCATCGCCATACGACAATTTCTCCACACATGCTCGCATCACACCGCTGCCGCGCTCTCGTCGATCCATTATAGGCAGTAAATTTGCCGCAAGACTAATTGAGGCGTTGTCAGCTCTTACTGATCGGCTTCCACGATGTCTACAGCATTGACCTGTGCTGCTGAGCATGATTCCCGGCCAGTTCATGCTCTGATCTTCATCGCTCCTGCACGAGTGGTCTCGGCAGTACGAGAGAAGTACGATGGCACGAAGAACGTCAACTACAACGGCTCTGGCCCTGCTGCTGAGTCAAATGCTTCGTTCTTGTCAGAGCAGGGATGGGACTTCGATATGGAACTGCACAGCCTGTTGTTGATACTATGGCAAAGCTGCAGTTTTGATCACCGATCGAGGGCGAGGAAGGAGGAATCGATCAATGCATGCCTGATGACGCGTAGGTCACAGTGCCAGCTGTGGAGGGCATCAATTTCGACTCTGCACTGGGCTGGTTGTGTATACACTATTGTACTGCACAGTGCAATCAGAGGCTCATCTCGGAAGTTCGGGTAGAGAACGTCCAGATGTTTCTCCGAGTCAAGCTGCATCAGCTTCTCCCATCACCTGCTTTATTAAATCATCATCACCACTTCACATGTTTTCATCAACAAACCATTGTACACATCAGGCTTGGAACCAGAGTATACCTGCACGTTCAATTGCATTCAGCTCGTCCCTTCAGTGACCCGAGACATAAAAGTGGAAGCTCGATACGTTTATACCCTTCCATACTCTGGACACCTCTCGTCTGTCCGAAGTTGGAAGATATATACCATGGATTTGGGATCTCTACCGCCAGAGCTGCTCCACCGAATATGCACATTCACGACAGAGTTAGACGACATTCGCTCGCTGCGGCTCACATCGCGCAAGCTCCGCGAGATAGCTGACGAGCATCTGCTGGAGGAAGTGTTCACGTTCTTCGAGAACACAAGTCTGCGAAAAGTAGATGCTATTGTAGAAGGTCGTCACTCGATCAGGAAAGGCATTAAAGCGCTGTTTCTCCAAGCTGATGGCCTCGAGCACGAGACTTTCGAAACATGGGACGCGAATCGCAGACGACGAGCTGAAGCTTTTCGCTTTAGATATCAGCTTGCATTGAGCCACACGATTGGGGAAATATCATCGTCGTCACTAAAGGCAAGAGAACGTTGCTTGCAGCCTTTTCAGCTAGTGCTGCTGAATCTTCCTTACGAGCAACCATACTCTCCGGAGCAACGTGACAAACTCGAGACCTACTACAGAAACTTCGAGGACGCCGTGACTCAGCAAAGCATGATGCAAGAGAGAGCTGCTATCCGCACGACGCTGGCTGCTCTATTTCGAAGCTCGCCGAATTTGTCGACAGTTCAGGTCAATGCTGGTTCCAGTCTACGAATGAGCAGAGCTTTCATGCATAAACCATTCCAAGATACGCTCGTGATCCCCAGTGAGCACCGAAAGCTTGCGGAACACGTGCTCATTGAGACACTCTCTGCTGCTTGCGATGCTTCGAAAGCGGTTCAACGACTTGATGTCAGCGCAGTAGAGCACACATTCCTGAGTAAACTTCTCAATGGACCAGATGAACTTCAAAAATGCTTGCAGGTCTTCAAAAGTGTCGAGATTCTGCACTGGATATTTCCATCGAGGCCAGAGCAAGACTGGGACCTTGAGTTCCGCTCGACTCTGGGCCTCGAGCTCGGTCGCGGCGTTCTTGCCAATTGGCTTCGGCACTTTCAAAACATCAGAGAGCTTCATCTTCTACTACCCGAGCCCCACATACCTCAGTGGAGCGCAGGCTTTACAGAAAGCGCCAGGACTTGTTTCTGGCCAAACCTGACGAGCCTGTGGTTGGGGAACTTCCTCTGTGATACTGATGGCATGAAGTCCTTGCTTCTCCGTCACGAGGCAACGCTGCAATCTCTAAAGCTCTCTTCAGTGCATCTCATAGGAGGAAGCAATTGGCCTGAGTGCTTCGAGAGCTTCGCTGGAAAGCTGTCTCATCTTCAAGAAGTCAAACTGATGGGAGCATTTACCAGTGGTGGTGGGCTGGACGGCACAGAATATCAGTACACCTTTGACTCCTGGAAAGGCTCTTCCGATACTGCAGAGCTTCTGCAGCAATACATATTGGATGGCGGCCCGAACGGCGTCCCTGTTCAACCCAAGGTTGTCACTGAAGATGATGCCGCAGATGCAGGCATCTTTGATACCAGCAGCTCTGATGATGATGATGATGTGGTGGAGGAGGAGGATGAGGACATTGATTGGGACGCAATAGATGAAAACCCCTATCTAGAAGATGAGGAAAATGACAGGAACGAGTTTGAGGAATGGTATCAGCGCATGAAACGTGGCTAGCCGCGACACAGAAGCTTGTCGTCAGAAGCGTTGACATCGTATAGCCAAAGCACGCTCCCCGAGAGTGGTCAGATACATATCTGACCACTCTGCTCATATCAACGAATTTGAGAAAACCTCATGAGCAAATTGTATCTCTCAGCACGCTTCTTGCCGAATCGCCCCGTCTCGGAATTCCTGTTAAGCTGAGTTTGATCCTTTGAAGAATGTGGCGATCAAAGGATTTCTTGTCAGCATCCTAAGTGGACGTCAGCCCCTCGAGCGTCCGAAAGTAGACATCAATGTTGAGTGACTTGAGTATGACGACCAAGGTCGAAATCAATTGACTGTATTTCGGACACAATATAGCTACTCTGATAAGTTCTGCTAATATCTTCACCATCTCCAACCCTCAACCCAGAGCTCACCTTGCTTAACCCGTCGGAGAGTTGCAAGTAAACGGCGTCAAGTTCGTAGTCTGGAAAGAGTCATGCATCGACACGACAGAAGCATAGATTCCCAATCCTGCCGTCGCCAAAGCGCCCAAGAAGTACAAAATGTCGAACGTATTCCGGAATGGCTTCTTCATGTATCCTCGGACCCATCGCTTCATACCACTGTCAACACGGGTGGCTTCGCCGGAGGCCGGATCGAAATGTTCTTCCGGCAACATCGCGTCCTTTTGAATATTATATCCAACCATGAGGATGGGCGGGAATGTATAACTAAATTGAAGTATAAACGCGGCTCCCACGAACGAGATCAAATATGAAATTTGTGGAATCGATGCGGCGATGATGAAGGCGAGTGCCCAGTAGATTGGAATCAGCGCGATCCAGACAAGCTTGCCCTTCTTGTCATCCAAAGGTGGGAAGCGGAAGACATCGCGTAGGACAGCGGCGTAGAAGACCTTGACACCGATGTTGCCGTAGAGCAGGGCAGCGATCAGACCAGAGACGAAGGAGATCGCGTTTCCGACTGTCTGCCAAGCGTAGGCAGAGTTTGGAATTCCTTGGTAAGCTGGGTTGAAGGTGTATTGTCCTTGGTAGGAGTATACGACCATTCCCATGGTGATGTAGACGCTGAAGATGAAGATTTCTGCGCAGATGAAACCTTTCCAGAAATCCATTGGTCTTCGCATCTCGGCCATGAGTTCGTTGAACAAGGTCGCACCTCCGTAGGCGAAGACACCGTTCATGAGACCGTTGATGCGGTCCATTAGTGTGGTTCCCTCAGGCCAATTTGCGCTGGTTCGCACAGGTTGGTTCGGTGGAGTCTTGTATGTCGCGAAAGAGGCCTGGTAGTTTGGTCCAAAACTTGGAACGACTCCCATGGTCATCAAGATCACAAAGACGTTCAGCCAGACTGCGAGATTGGCGAGGAAGCCAAGTCGTTGGAGTGTTCTGATCTGTCCAAGAAGGAAACCGCAGACCATGAAGATGACCTCTGCCGCAACGAAGCATAGAACTCCATTGCCATTCTTGCCGGCAGCCATCTGCTGAAGACCTTGACCATTGCTCTCAATGAGTAAAGTGACGTTTAGGAAGAATTGGCACGACTGAAGGACGTTGACGATTTGTCTGGCCCATCCGCCAAAGACACGGAATCCAAGGTCGCCGTAGTTACGCATTGGGTAGCGAGGAGAGTCAAGCCCGATGAACATCTTCCAGAGCTGAAGGCCGGAATAGAAGGCCATCTTGTGATCATTAGTGACCGTTTCGACTGCGCTGGCCGAATGCGAATATACTTACCAAACCAAAGACGACGTAGAGAGCGATACCTGGGCCATACCCCATCTGACTAATCGCCCATGGGACATTGTAAGGTCCGAGAATGTCAGTGGTGATCAGATACTACCATAATGATTAGAGAAGCGTCTTCTTGATTTCCGCGTTGCGTATGAACTTACAAAGATGGTGACCCATGTGGCAGTTCTTGTAGCTCTCTGGGCTTGCTCCCATTCAGTCTCGGTTACGCCAAAGCGATCTTCGCCGGGAGCAGTATCAGAGCCATTGCTTGGAGGAGATGCTAACTCGTGCTTGGGATCCTTTTCTGAAGTGCCTGTTGGGTACTCATCGACAGGCTGCTGCTCCTTGGCAACCTTTTTGCCAACGAGAACTTTGCTGACTTGCTTGACGACGCTTTCAGTAGTGAAGTGCTTTTCTGCTTCACGAGCGCGAGCAGCATAGAACTCATAAGCTTCAAAAGTGATGCTGCTGTCGAGATAGATAGTGTTGTGACCTTGATGAATCGTGTCAGTAAATGATTTTGCGCGTGCTGCCACGAAGGCCTACCATGGGCATCCGGCGGCGCCGTGTCCTTGATGATGGAATCTCGACGAGTTCCAATATTGTCGGCCTCAGCGCTCATTCTTGGATCAGCGACGGCCAAGTTACCGGCCGGCACAATTCCAGCCATAGCAACAGCGTCTTCCCTGGTTGAATTGGCAGCAGTTCTCAATGTACAGCCTGGTAAAGGGCAAAGTCCACGTGGAAGACTAGAGCTTAGTGATGGAAGGGATGATGCGTATTTCAGTGATGTAGCTCCCTGCCTCGCCTACCTACTTGCTATTACTTACCTGCTAGTATAAAAGAAGCAGCTCGGTAGATCCGGACACGGCTAGGGTGCTAATCTCACAAAAGCACCCCTCACAATGGTCTCGGCGTAGAAGTTCCGCGCGAGATACGAGACTGGCCACATCCTTTGTGCATGCTGGCCATAAGGTGGCTTTTCGAGATAACTTCCAACGCCAATGGCATAGATGATCGGGCTCTCAAGACAGTGGTCTGTCGCGTGCGACTGCATGGAGGGCGGAACCATGTTCACGGCTTGCTTCTAGCGTGGCAGATCCATAGCATGATCGAAATGTCATAGGAATGCTGTTCACCAATCGCGGAGCTGGCTTTTCTGAGCCCGGCTACCGCCCTCGAAACTCTGCCGGCACGATGTTCCGTCTCGCGGTCGTCTCTGATAAAGAAACATATTTGGCCACGGAGTGTTGCCCAGTCTGGGTCGTTTGAGCTGTGATGGCGTTCGATAGTCGTTGCAATGCAACCTTCGTATCGCAGGACGATACGGTGGCTCTCGTCGCTCCAATCAATTGCGGAAGCAATGAAGCAGCCCCTTGTGTAGCCTTTGAGACTTGTGCAATGGCTGATAGCCAAGCCTTTGCCAAGCTACGACAAGCATTCAGAGAGGAGCTTGTTTAATGGATCAAAAGTAGACATCGATGCCTTTCACTGCTTGTTCACACATTCACGTCTCCGATGTGCATTTGACAGAGCTGTTGGTGACTTCGCGAAGCCAAGCCAAGCAAAAGTCCCAAGCAAGCGACGCGAAGCATGGCAATGCAATCAAGCTTGTCCTGATCGAGGGGTCCCGCAGGAAACGAACGAAATGGCCATTCCACCTGTCTTTCTTGGAAAAGAGGTCCTTCACAGGACACATGGCCAGGCGCTATGATCGCTCATCGACGGCATAGAGCTCGCGTGACGATTGATGTCAAGTCGGCATAGAGGTCTCCCGAGAAATCCTTCGCGCGTGCGACAGGATGACGCGTACTCTGTGGTCGCACTGTTGGCCTCGTCGAGTCCAGCCAGTCTTTCAGAATGAGATTCGATCGAGCATCAAGATGCAGACTTGCTCCTCGTTCCGGGAAGCCAGTCGAGCAATACTGCTAGCTGACATCGCAATGACAGGCCAACGCTGATGAATCTCGAGAGCTTTCGAAGCCATCAAAAGGAGGTGTCGTCAGAGATGGCATTGAACCGCCGCGAGCCAGCATCTCCTCTCAGACAATGTGGATCAAGAGTCGAAAGAAGCTGTGTAGTAGACATATGGAAGAGCCCACGAGGCTGAACATGGTTATAAAGACATGTGGTATGCCGACTTGTCAGCAAGAACCTCGCTGAAGGATCACTGGCACGGCAGGACGAGGTGAACTCCGATTGAACTCCGCCAGTGTTTGACTTTCGAGAGCGCAATATATTCCAAGTATGGGCAATGTCAGCTGAGAATTGTGCTCAAGAGGTGATGTCTGCTCAATCGGCGACTCGTGCAACCAGTCCCACCAGGACTTCGAGCGCCTTAAGCATCAAATGTTATGGTTGTCAGTAGCAAGCCAGGGCCGCCCAATGATTAGAGGTCGGCTCGCCTGGTGATATGTCGGAAATGTTCTCGATGTCGGCTGCAGAAGTAGACTCAGAACATGCATCTACGACCTTAAGGAAGTGTGCAGGGTGACATGAGCAGCGTCGGAAGCCAGTACAGAAGGTTAGAGAGCAACGGTTCAGCGTGAGCAACGTGTATATTATCAAATTCACCATTCTTGTATCTGACATAGTATTCAATATCGTGGTTACGCCTCCCACCCGTGAAACATAGTTTGGTCGTGCTCTCAGTTCCAACCCCACTGCTCTCACATTCAAAGCTCCTCCACTTCAGGCTTCACTACTGCCTGACCTGATCACCAGGCAACGATTGCTTCAGCTGCAAGTGATTGGCTTGACGCATGTGAAAATCACAGATAGTGAAGCTTCGCCTATCATGTCAACAACTCAAGAAGATCAGATGCTGTCATCAACAGAGAACAGCGACGAAGAAACAACCACGCCAATCAACCAGACCGCAAACACCGCACAAGTGCTCTCCCCGCCCGATTCTCAACATCGCGAAACGCGTAGCAGCACCAATATGCCGACCTCCGCTTCCGGCTCCTCGATCGCAAACTCGAACGGCAAGCGCCCACTCCAAACAATTTCCAACGGAGCAGACGACATGGAAGGTACATAGGATATCACTTGCAAGAGCAATTTCAAGGCAAGAGGATGGAGACTGATAGTGGCAATAGAACTCCAAGCCATGGCGAACGGCAAAGCCAGAGCCGACCTGATGGTCAAGACACATCCCAGCGGATACCAATTCTCTCGAGTCGAGGACGAACCCGGATATGCCTGGCTTAACAAGAAGGCACAGGACGAGTACCAGCGGGCTTGGGATCAGCTGTCGCACAAGGACGCGATGGTTAAGAGTGAGTTGCAAAAGCTGAAAGATGGAGCATATAGCTATAATGGAGACTAACGGTCACTAGATCGGTTCGGCGACACCTTCGAAATGGTCGAGAAAGAGCGCGCCATTTCTGCGAGCTTGAAACAGAAGTAGGCGAAGAGTCGGGATTTACTCATCAATTGCAGCGTTTCACACAGCATCAGATGGAGTTACGAGGCGCAAAGGATATGGGAAAGGTCACCATGTTGTGGCATTGCATGTGGCTATGAGTGACGAGGATACCAGCTCCTACTACGGTAGCATGAAGAATCAAAAAGAGCACCCAAGCAGCACAACCGCAGCGATTGACCCATCCATCTCTACCACTGGATCAAGGACTCGCTCAAATGTCGCGCTTGACCTGAGCTCTGTCATGCCACACAGCCGATTTCAGTAATTCCTTGAGAGCAGGCCTTCTTCCGGCCGTTTGATCGGGGGTTTCGCTTCTGAAGAAGCTCATCTTCGAAAATGGCCATGACATGAACTGATGAGCTGATCTTCTTTGCTCAGCCCATGGCAGCCATAGCCTCGAACTTCTCGCGAATATCGTCCGGATGGACTCTGCGTCCAGTCTTATCGTGGAAGCTGCTGGCCACTCTGAGCCAGCTCTGGCTCGGGTCGCGCATGATGATGTGGGAGAGGAGTTGGAGCTCCTGGAAAGTGAACAGCTCGTCCTCCTGAAGAGTCATCCACTCGCCCATGGTGAATCTGGCTTCGCTTCGATGGCTCCGAGCTTTGCTGACGACACTTGCAGCCTTCGCACTTGGCGCTCTGGCACTCGAAGCCTTCTTGGGCTCTTCCTTTTTGGGCTCTTCCTTCTTGGGCTCTTCCTTTTTGGGCTCTTTCTTCTTGGGTTCCTCTGCCTTCGCCTCTGGCTTTTTCGAATCGTCGAATTTGTTGAGCTCTCTCCAGCGATCTTCGATGACCGGCTTTGATCGGTGCAACTTATTCTTGAGCTCCTTCCAACTGGCTTCTCTCTCCCAGAGCTCTTTCAGAAGCTTATCGTCCTCATCAGTCCAAGGTGCATTTGGATCCGGCTTCTTGTTGTTACTGTCTTGCTTGGCCGGCTCTTTGCCATCTCCAATCTCCTTCCAACGAGCCTCGATGACGTTTTTGCCGCAGTGAAACTCTGCTTGCAAGTCATTCCAGGACTTATCAGCAGCCCACATTTCCTTCAGCTTGGCGTCCTCGTCTGAAGTCCACTCCTTGTTCTTTCCCTTGCCCTTTTTGCCACCACCTTGCTGGTCGTTGCCGCCCTTGTTCTCATTATTGTTGCCCTTCTTCTGATCTCCATCACCAGCCTTGTTTTGCTTGCCACCTTGATCATTTTGCTTTCCGCCTTTACCTTGTCCCTCTTGGCCGCCTTTGCCGTCGCCTTGAGCGTTCGGATTGATCACTTTCCAGCGGTCCTTCAGCTCCTGCTGCGATCGATCCATTTCTTCGGCGATCTCCTTCCACGGCTTACCGCCCTTTCCAGCAGTCTTCAATTCGGTAAGCTTAGCATCTTCCTCATCTGTAAAGCCGCTCTGATTCTCTTCGGCTCCGGACTTCTTCTCATCTGCCTTAGCTTGGTCCTTCTTGCCATCTCCACCACCCTTAGTCTTCTTCACCTCTTTGGTGGTGACTTTTCCGCCATCCTTGCCGTCTGCGATTTCGACTGCACTGCCAGTACGACTCGACGAGCCCTTATGGTGGACCATGAACATCTTTCCTCGCTTGTTCTTTCTTATCTCATGGTCACCAACGCCTGGGCTGATGTTCTCGGGTGGGGTTCCTAAAGGCTGACCAGTGTCAGAATCAGTAAGCCAGACTTGTGGTCGCGCCAAAGCAATTCCGAAAGCAGAGGCCACAATCATGATGATGCAGTTGTCGCGCCTGTAGATGGCGAATCTAATGCTGTCGGCGAAGAGATTGTGTTCTGATCATAGAAAGGCCCTCTGTCGTATGGACAAGTACTGCCACGCTTTGTTTCGCGCCAGGCCTGAGTAAGACGGGACACTGCCATTGTCGATGTAATTGACAATTGAGAAATGTAAAGTGAAGGAGAGTGGAAGTGAGGTATCGCACCTACCTTAGATGGGGATGTGATACTGCGTGGAAGGAGCGCGTCGAACACAGACACTCGGGGAAGTTTCTGAGGCAGATTGTCTGCCATCGTAGCAGCAGCAGCGAGGTCTGTAGCCAGTCGACCCATGTTGAAGTCGATGGGTGTACTCGTTTCAGACTCGCAATTTCTGTCTGCGTTTAGAGAATGTCGGGATGACAGCGTAGAAGTGGGGTGTTTCTTGTGCGGGATTCAAGTGAGGGCGGTCCAACCTGCAACGGTTGCTAGGTGCGCTTCGCAAAGCATGTTGCTGCGAGCTTGTATGGATTTGCGAGGCATCGTTATTGCTCCACAAAACACTTCAAACCCAGCCCTCACACCTGAAATCACTCATTCAAGCTCCTTGTATAGATGGGCCAAGGTCAATACATTGCTGCCAAACATGACGTTCATGTGAAGAAGCGAGCAGGCACAATTATAGCTGCCTCTGCGTCAGGCAGCGCAGTAGCAAACCTCGTATCCAAATGCTCAGTCGAGGCCATGTAAAACTCATCATGCGTCGAAAAGATCACCTGCGATCTGGAGACGATGAGGACTAGTAGTGCATATGAAGAAGGTAGTGTAGCAGTGAAGTGAAGTGAAAGCCATATCCCTGATCCCTGAATGAAAGCTTGGCAAGGGTCACGGTCACTGCGGAGTACCAGACTTTCATGGCAGTCGCGTGTACAGATTGACAGCTGGAAGCGTTTCCAGGAGTCCGTTTTCTATCAACGACCTCTCCCTTCTTCCCTCATTTCTCCCAACACTGAGCGCGAACGGACAAACATGGCGCTTTACCTCGAACTCCTCCTCTCATTGCTGGCGCTCGTGTCGCTGGGAAATGCGCACAACATTCTACTGCGGGCTCACTCACGAGAATGCTTCCACGAGGAATTGCACAAAGATGATAAGATGACCGTCACCTTTCAGGTCGGCGACAGGGAATTTGGAGGCAGCGGAAATCTTGACATCGACTTTTGGGTACGCTTACACCGCAATGCCATTATACGTCTTTCATAGTATATGCGGAGCACGAACAGGAGGAGAGCATCAGCGGTTTCGACGAAGATATGATGAAGAAGCACACGTATGCTGACCCGAATCGCCTACCAGATACAAGCACCCAACGGAGCATACCAGATCCACGAACGAACCGTTAGCGCCGGAGACCACTCTTTCGATGCAAAGGAGGATGGCAGGTACACCTACTGTTTGAGCAATGAGAACTGGTCAGCAAACACAAAAGAGGTCAGCTTCAACGTGCATGGAATCGTCTATGTGCCTGAGAGTGAGGCTCCACAAGATCCATTGGAGAAAGAAGGTACGTAGAAAGGAGGCCCAGTCCCATTTCCATCCAGAAACAAATCGCTGACTTCGAGCAGTCCGCGCCATGTCCGAGCTCATCGCGCAAGTCAAGGATGAGCAAGGCTACATCATCGTCCGCGAACGAACGCATCGAAACACCGCTGAGAGCACCAATGCTCGAGTCAAGTGGTGGAGCATCTTTCAGCTCGGCGTTTTGGTTGGCGAGGGCATCTTCCAGGTGTGGTGGCTGAAGCGATTCTTTGAGGTAAAGGATAGCTCTCGCCCTTCATTCAACAGAGGTGCCCTTGGCTAATCTGTGATATCGACAGGTCAAGCATGTAGTATAACAGATGTACACGAACAGCGATGAGCATTACCAAAAAGCGATAGACGACTATAGTCACCAAATCTCGAGACGATTGGACGCCATGTCATCCCTTTTTCCCAGCATTCAAATGAAATTCGCTCCCAAATTGCAGTGCTATCCCGCCGTCTCGTGGTGTCGGCCCATGTGCTCAAGGCAACAGCCCCTATCTTGACGAGCTCGAGCGAGGCAACATCCACACTGCAATACGGTATGCGCTGAGACCGACTCTAAACAGCCGACGACTGCGATCACTCACATGCAACATTCGCATCGTCATCTACGGCAAGGTCGTGCTGTAATATCAAGCGTGCTTGAAGCCGTTCGAACGCTCTCGTCCTGCGGTAGTACATGTCCCCAAGCCGGGTAGAGTACTATGATTCTGTCCGCCTACGCCTGCTCCTCCAGCGTTCCTTAGCGTGTACACGCGCCCACCTGCACGGAATAATGAGTTTGGGCGAGCTGAGTGAGCTTCGAGCAGGAACTGTACCTATAGTGTCCGCCATAGATGCGCAGGAACCACTGCGACAACCGCTGTCGTAAAGTCGACAAGAAGGACATTGGTCTGATCTGATCACAATCTAAACTCCGATAACTTTCACGACGCGGTTGCATTGCGACGACCTGGCGACGGGTTTTGACTGTCTGTCAGTACATACACAAGGTAACATGGCAACGAGAGGGGTTATAGAAGGAGTGACGCGAAGTACGAAGTGTTGTAGTAAAGACTGTACTTTTGTCAACTGCTAGCAAGCTGCTATCAATCTATTCTCAATCAAATAAGCAACGCAATATAGTGCCACGAGTCAATCAACTATACGTGATAGGAGACATCAGTAGGCCACTTGAAAGTCATATGCCAATTTTGCCCTTCATCCATCGTCATGAAGATGTCCAGACCGTAAGGCCGCGCCAAGGAGATGTGAGAGTAGTCGTCGAGACCAGTGGCGACTAAGCGCCAGTTGCGCTCTCTTCCAATGATGAACAGAATGAAATAAGAGATTTTCCACCACCAGCGACCGTCCGAGGCAGTCGCCATCCTTTTTCGAGTGCAGGGTCGACCTTTAGTGCTTGCGCTTTCTGCTTTTGAGCAACGAGTCCTACTCGCTGTCAGCGGCATCAGCGCCCAAAGAGACCGCCTTCTGCTTCCAGAACTCGACTTCTGCCTTGAGGGCAGCAATCTGATCCTCAAGGCCGTCACGTTCCTGGACCTTCTTTGCTCGTGACTTTCGAGCAGCGGCAGTGTTCCTCGCACGCTTCAAGGCGACAGGGTCGTTCTCGTCAACGACAATTGGTGGCAGTGGCTTGTCACGCTTGCGAGCAGCAACACCAGCGACATCAGAGTGCTTCACAGCTGGGCTGAATGGAGTTGGTGATGATGTCTGGAAAGTTGAGCTGCGCTTGCGAGCATTGCCTTCGCCTCCTGGGTGAACAACAATAGTGTTGGACGAGGTGCGCTCCATCAGTGGTGCTGGAGTTGGCGCCTCAGTATCTTGTTCAGGGAAGAGCGAGAACCATGCCTTGTCGTTGTGCATGCTGTCAGAGAAGAGCGGCGAGGTTTGGTAGTCATCCGGAGTGTCGAGGTATGTAGAACCAGGTGTAGTCAGGTTGGTGAACGATGTAGATGGTGGGACTGAGTCGTTGAGCAAGTCCTTGGGCGAAATGGTGCCAGCGTTAGCAACACCGTCGTTGATAGCGGTGAAGCTGTTGCCGCCCGAGCCCATGAGCTCGAAGTCGCCGCCGAAGCTGTCGTCGAAGCCGAACAGCGCGACGTCTCCACTCGCGTGGAGATCGCCGAATGTGCCGTCGTAGGCAACGTTGATTTCTGAATCCATGGTTAGACCAACGCCGTGGACGAACGAATTTGGCAGTGAATTACCTCCGCCTCCCATTGCGAAAGATGTTAGATCTGTTCCTTGCTGAATGTACTGATTGTTTTGTTGCTGAATACCCAGATTACCGGTTGAGTTGGAATGAAATAAAGGCACAGGTGGACGAGTAGACCGGTGAACTGTTGTATTGATTTCCTTCTGAGCTGAGTTGAGATGTCCGTTCGCGTGGAACGCTGCTGCGGTCGCAGTGTTAAACGAAGGAAGCAGCGTCGAATCGAGCGATGGAGCCCGTCGAGAAGGCAGATGAGCCCGGGTCTGAGGTTGTTGGAAGAGTTCGAAGTCCTGCGAGAACTCGGGTTGGGGAGGCAATTGCCTTGGTGCAGCTGGTGGTTGGGGCCATGTTTGCTGTGTAGAAGCCGTGGTGGACGGCGGAGGGGTTTTCACAGAGGCGTGGTCTTGACGACTAAGCGCGTGGTTGTGAAGGTCCGAAGACGCTTCGAAAATGGAGTTGAGATGGTAAGTTGAGTAGTTAGTTATGGTGGGCGAGGTCTGGAATCAAGCAGAGGCAGCCATTTTCGTGGTTGTCTCTGATTGTGTTCTATTGTGTGCGCTTGGTGGGATGGGGAAGAAAGAGAGACCAGACGCGGGGCTGACGAGAGATTTTGTACGAAAGTCGCATTCGGATCCCGCGTGACTCACATCGATTAAGGTTGGCGCTAAGTCTGCGCCGGTGAGTGGAAATTCGAGGTGCGCACGACGATGACCTTCAACTTCACCTTCACTCGTGCTTTGCACCTCAAATGGTATGCGAATTGAGCTTTATACTGAACTGTGGCCAACCAAATTTACTGCTTGCTCTCACGATGTGAAATGACTGCCCAGCGCTCGAGTGCGAAATGGTGGAATTGGTCGTGCGCGTGCTAAACTTCTGCAACTCCACAGAATCCTGAGGCCGCAGAGGCCGCAGCGGGCTGTGCGTGAATGCGGTGTTCCAATACGGCGTTCGAACTGAGCGTCAACGGACCACAATCGCTGCTTCGCCCGGCGGGTTACGGTAACTTGCATACGCCTTGGATCCTTCAATAATGCATTCCACAGGGCGCGGATGGCAGAGAGCGAGAAAGGACAGCTTGCCGGCTGACTTCGCGTCTGCCTGAGAAAAGTGTCCGGGGTGCTTTACGAATACACCCGTGCGTGAGAGTTTGATTAGCTGCAGTGTGTGCCTTGGTATGGTTAAAATGCAAAATGCGCGAGCGTCTTTGGAAACATCGGCTCACGTTGATATGTTGGAGTTGCGAGCAGATCATCAAGACAGTGCTTCTGCCCTGATGTCGAGAGCGACTTCGCTCGGCGAGCGGCTGCTGATCTGCGTTGAGCGCGTGTGAAGACCTGGGTCTGATCATTTGTCTTATCGATAAGCGGCAAGGGACATTCTGCCTGTGTGGCTGCGGCAAGCACTACATAAACAATCCTTACACATGCCATTACACTGATCGCGATGACATCGGGTCAGCAGGGCCAGCAAAGTCAGTCACACTCATCTAAAGCCCTCCGAGCCGCCATTGACTGTCTTCGTAGTTGATCTTGCACAGCTTGCGCCGCAACAGCTGTCCCAAGTCAAGAAGCAACTCGACGATGAAGTCCAACATCTGAGCTCGTCGTACCAGAACCTTCGCACAGCACAGCAGAAGTTTCGAGAATGCAAAACGAGCATCGACAACGGTGTTGCGAAAAGTGCCAGTGGTATGCGTCGTGACTACCTACCGACAGGATGATATTGACCTCCACTTTAGACAAGGCTCTGCTTGTTCCACTGACTTCTTCACTATATGTGCCTGGCACGCTTGCCGACACTGAGACTGTACTTGTGGATGTCGGTACCGGGTTCTTCGTAGAGAAGTCTACCAGCGATGCTCAAAAGTTCTACGATGGCAAAATTGAAGAGCTGGGGAAGAACATCAAGGACTTGGAGAATATCGTCAACAGTAAAGCAAACAATCTGAGGGTAGTGGAAGAGGTTCTCAGGCAGAAGATGCTCGCTGGACAGGGCCAAGCAGGTGCAGGAGCGGCTTGAAAGCCTCGTTTCACTGTCACAATGCCCAGAGCTGGCGAATTGTAATCAAAGCGAGCATCCGAATGGTCCACGTCTGGGAGCACATCGGCACAGTGCTTATGAAGCCGCAGGTCATCGCTGCAACAACCTGCTACGCTTCCAGTCCACCGTAGCCTACGCGTCACGGAGATCTATCTCCATGCGGTCTGCTACATTCACAGATGATGAGCAGGGCAAGTCGAGAAAGCGCTTAGAAGTCGGATAATGGACGCACGGGTAATATCTCCGTTGCCAATGTGCGACGGATCTGAGCAAAGGGGAAGTGCTGAGGGCTGATCAGCTGTCTTGCTTCGCGATTTTGAATAGAAAGTATGAAATGAAGTGGACGATTCTTTTCCACTTTACTTCACTGTAAAATATGTGCCAAGTCTTCATGCTTACTCGAAACCGTCTTGTGATCTTCTGCAACTCACCGGCAAGCTTTCGCAGCTTATTCCGCCCCCGCACGTATTCTCATGATCCAATCGTTTCGCTTCGACCATGCAACTCTCCATGATCAGGCATAATGAGTCTCGATGCGCAGAATATTGCGCAGATGGCAAGAGATCTGCAGCAGCCGCAGCAGAATGAGAATGGTGACAGCAATACAAATGGCGTGAAGCGCAAGGCCGAGGATCAAGGGAACCAGGGCCAACAACGCGCCAGACGAAACCGATATGTATCGATCGCGTGGTAAGCGCATGTATGGCTTGCCAATGCACAGATTGATGCTAATAAGTGGATACCAGCAATGAATGCAAACGACGCAAGATCAAATGCAATGGCCAGACTCCTTGCCAAAGATGCGGCAACCTCAACCTCGAGTGCGTCTATGCGCCGAACTGTTGTGCCGGCTTCAAAGAATCGCAAGAGTTCAAGGATATGTCGCAGCAAATATCGCTTTTGCAAGATCAAGTCAGTGTACTGTACGATCAGCTGAACCAGCTTCGTTCGCAAGTCACCGGCCATGGTCCTGCACTGGCTTCACAACCCGGTAGCACACCGATCGATCCCTCCCTACAGACCTATGGCTCTCACCGAGGGTCATTTAATGCGCAGACCTCTTCACCAGGTGTAGGCACTGCCGCTATGTCCCCAAGCCATCATCGTCCCAGAGCGTCAAGTCAGTCCCAACAGCGCTTTCGAGGTCCAACGAGTGTGGCCTTCAATTTGGGCGTAGCAAAGAACAGCTTGGAGTCGATGGGCATAACGGGACAACCTGATGAAGAGATTAACGGAAGTGGTGATGCAGGGACAGGCACAGCAGATGCGACACCGCAACAGAGTCCAGCACTGAAAGGTCAACTGTTGCAGAGCATTCATCGTGACAAGGACCCTATATGGACAATACCGCAAGAAGAGGCAATCAGACTATGTCGAGTCTATGAGGATGAGATGGGCTTGATGTACCCTGTCGTAGACATCAACAAAGTCATTGCGTACGCGGGTAAGCTCTATAAATTCATGGAGGCAGCACATCGCTCGGGCTTGATGCAGCAGGGCCTGCCGGGTTCCGATGCCATTGACGATGAAGACACAAATCTGCTCAAGGTAGTCATGGCTACGGCGATGACAGTGGAAGCATCCGGGCGTAGCGAGACGGGGCAGCGAATGTTCGAATATGTGCAGCCTGCTATCGATACGATGCTTCTGGGAGCTATTGGAGTGAAGGCCATTCGGCTCCTGGTCATGACGGTAAACTTCACTGTTATTCCTGCGTGAATGAGCTAATTTGAATGCAGGCAATGTACGAATTCCACCGCGATAACGAAGGCACATCGTGGAGGATAATAGGATTGACTGCACGGCTGTGCATTGAGCTTGGTCTTCATCGTCGCGAAACTTACGACGCTATCCAAGACGAGTCAGAACGATCAGATACAATGCTACTCTTCTGGGCAATATATGTGCTGGACAGACGCTGGAGTTTTGGAACTGGAATGCCCTTTGCCCTCCAGGACACTGACATAGATCCACAGCTTCCTAAGCCGGAAGACCGTTCACCGTACCTTAGCGCTATGATACAGTATTCCGGCATCAGCAGCAAAGTGTGGAAGTCGGTAGCTCTTCCAATGTCACCCTCGCGAGGCGGGGCGCCGATCAATGTCGACGAGATGAATTACTTGGACTATCAAGTCATCCAGTGGCACAGAAACATCCCTGCGCATCTCCGCTTCGAGCATCCATCTCAGAGTGGCAAGGTCCCTTCTACTCCGATCGGTCCTGCGCCATCACGAGCAGGACATAGGTTGCGTATCTTGCTTTACCTCCGCGCGAATCAAATGCGCATCCTCATCTATCGACCCGTCCTTCATTCGGCAACCTCTATTATGCAGCACCGAGAACAAGCGCAGACAGCGGTGGATGTCGCAAAAGATACGATCAGAGTTTTGACACACATCAACCAGACATCAGATCTCTACCGCACTCAGCAGGTCATGTTTAATGCTTTCCTGACATCGGCTTTGGCCGTGCTGTTCCTGGCGGTCAGCCACACTCCCGCCGTCTTCGCCGACAATGTTCGGGAAGAGTTCTACATGGCGCTTGAACTTGTTCGAGGATTTAGCAAAGGCAGTTGGGTGAGTCGGCGTCTATGGAAGACGATCCGTGTCCTGAAAGAAGTTGGTCCGAAGCTCGGCTTGATGATGAAAGAAGGGTCGAACGACCAACATCACAATTCTAGCAAAGACGAGGATGCGAGTCATTCTGCCGCTGTTGCCATGGCAGGGCTGGCTGGCGTAAATGTCGATGAGAATTCCCTGTACAATGGAGGTCCCCAACAGCATCACTGGTCGGCTCAATCAGGAGCAAGCAGTAGCCCAGAGAACATGGTTCACGATCTGACTAGCCTGTTCGAAGCAGCCGGCGGATACCAGGCTATGGAATTGAATGGCCATCATAATCCCGATGGTGGCTACGGACCAAATGCTGCAGAGAGTATAGAAGGCTTTGGCAGTGTGGGGGAAGATGGGCTATCGAATATCCTCAAGGAGCTCTTTTGATGGAAGCTGATGGCAGTATGATACGCATCTTGTATATAGGAACGTGTAATGAGAGACGAGCGCAACGAGGCATGCCATATTATTTTAGTTTCCCCATATCAATCTGTGTCAATCATATCTCATTTCCACGTGACGGAGAACTTTATCGAAGCGGTGGCCGTGGTCAGATCTTCATCGGCGCTCAGTCCTGCCGCGCACGCCGCGCAACAGCCCACCAAAGCAGCACCAGCCAGCCAGCCAGCCAGCCAGCCGGCCCCTCGTTGCATGTTGCAGCTAGCTCTGTGACTTCACAGAGCAGTCTATTTCTTCCTGCAAGACCAACACACACTGCAGGTGTACGGCACCTCCCTCACGTGGTTGTCCGAAGCTGACGCATGTGAACACCCAGTGGCCTGTGGTGGTTGAAAGAGAGAAGCCAGGGTGTGGAGCAGAGCCAGAGCCATGGTCGCGGCTATAATAGCCAACAGGAACCCATCCGAATCGGGAAGCGTGTCCAAGGACCGGCCTTAGGCATAATTTGTTAGCGATCCGGTCGACTTAGTTATACTCGCGTTCCTGTTTGTTTTAACCTCGCTGTCGCGTGTTTCTTCGACCTCGCTATTACTAATTATTAGGCTCCGCTACTCTTCCTTTCTATCTAAACTCTATTAATCTTATATTAATCTTATATTAAATAGACGATCTTATAAGTACTAATGCCCTCGCTGCCCTCTAGTAATTTAATACTACGTATACTACGCCGCTACTAGTTAATTATCTATACTAAGCTCTACTACTAACGACGCGTATCGAAGTAGATATATCCTTAAATAATAAGTAATTAGAAGATAAAGGTAATATCGAAGAGGGTACTATTATACGTAGGAATAGGCGTAGACGGCGGATCGAGGTTATTCTAGGTATCTACGCGATACTAAATACGCTAGATAATCTTATATCGTAGTACTAAGTAATAATTAATCTACCTACTAAGTTAATATTTATAATTAACGCGTAGCGTTAGTTAGAGCTATATTAGTCTAATTTCTAGTACTATAAGGAGTCGAGGCGCGAGGCTTAATCTAAGCTATTATTAGAGTAGTAGGTATATTAGAATAGTAGAAAGTAGTATATAACGAAGGGTTATAGTTTAAAGTAATAACCGAAGAAGATCGTAGTAGTATACAACTACTATATAACGATAAAAGTAGTATTTATTAAGCACATTAGACAATAAGGCGATCTAGAAGTTATTAGTATAAAAGTACGCTATAATAACGATTAGTAGTATACTAAATACTATACTATTCGCCGCTTCGACTTATAGAAGAGATATAATACTTTAATATAGGCTACTAGCCTCTAGGTATGTAAAGGATATAAGCTAGGCGTAGTATATAATACCCTTACTATCTACTATAATACCGGAGCTTAATTAATCTTTCTCGCCGCCGGTAGCGCGTATATAACCTAAATTTGCTATAAGAATACTAGTAAGTTGTATACTATAGTATATAAAGATACGCGCCTTAGTAGATAGGTTAGTAGTTAGCAAGATTAGTAAAAAGAGTTATTATTATAGTTAAGAGAAAGTAAGTAGTTTAAGAAGTTAATAAAGTAACGTTAAAATTAGTACCGTAGGCCGCGTAGATACGTCCGAGTAGCTAATAAGATCTATAGATTCTTTTAGAAATTCGTCCTCTATTTAGAGGACTCGAATTCTAATAACTTCCTCTAATTAGAGGATTAAAAAGCTAAAAAGCTTAAGATTCTAAGATTATTCGGGTAAAATCCGGTACTCTATATTCTTATTAAATTTTATTTAGCTCCCCGTATTAATCCTTAACTAATCTAAAGTAGGCTACGCTTTAGTAAGGCTTAGTAGCTAAATCTCGAATCTCTAGCTTATTTATATTTTCTCGACCTAAACAAATAACTAATTCTTTATACTATAGACAACTTCTACGCTACTAACGTATTAGTAATACGCGCCGTTAACTAGAAGTATACTTATATAATAGTCTATGTCTATAAAGATCGTATACTAATACTAGTACATCGCGGTTAGCTCTTACTAATAGACGCGACTTATAAAACCAACTATCTTAGCTAGTTCTTATATACTATTATAGTACGTAACGAGAATACCTTCTAGTAACCTATTGCGTACTTTCTAAGTACTACTAACGATAGTAATATTATATTAGCATACCTCTGTCGTATTATCTAGTAGTCTAGTAGCTATCGTAGGTATAGACTACGATACTTCCTTACTAACGACTTAGTAGCTAAGAGACGCGCTATTCGACTAATGTTCCCTTAAGCATTATTAGAAGACGAGAATAATTTAGAAACTACTAAATTCGATAACTCTAAGTCTTCTAACGATAACTTCGAGCCTCTATACGAAACTAACTATCTCCTATACTATGTCTATATTATATAATTAATTAAGAGGCACTTCTTAGGTAAGACTACTAAGAAGTCGAGATACTACCTCTATTCCGCTATTAAGTATAGACGCTTAGTCGTAGGCTATTTAGATAGCTTATAGAATACTATTATTAACCTACCGAAGGACTATAAGTTTAATAAGTAACTAGAATATATTACTAAGGAGTTGAAGGTAAATATTCGTAATTAGGTATTCTACTATCGTATAGAGTCTACTATTCTTATATAGGTAAAGGATACTAACCCTCTCGAGTCGATACATAGTAATTATAAGGGTAAGACGAAGGTACAAATAGCTACTAATTATATACTCCGCGGCATAGTAATGCTTATAGAAGTAAAGGACTACGAATATAATTAACGCTTACTTAACTATACTAAGAGTAAGGATAGTAAGCTTTACCTATTAGTAACTAGCGATAATAACTCTTTACTAAAGCGCTAGTTACTACTATTTCTATAGCGGTTATAACAACTTATTAGTAAGTAATATTAGAAGGGTATATAACGCGACTTTACTATAGTATACTTACTTAGTAACGAGACAAAGTACGACTACAAGTTCTATTTATAGTATTAAGTTACCTACGCTAACCTATAGTTCTATTACTTTTAACTCGGTAGTAACGTTATCTAAGACAACGACTTTAAGTACTAGCTCTTTATATTTAAAGATACTAAATATAATACTAGCGGCGGCTTCTCGATATATAATTAAGTAACAACTTTATATACTATTAAAGAACTATATAACGATATAGGCGCGCCTAACTTCTTATACTATAAGCGTATATACGAATATAGCGACGATATCCGCTAACAAATGTATACTATAGAATAGCGCTACGCTAATAACTAAGTACTATTTAAAGAGTAATAACGCGACTAGAAATACTTTATTAAGCGACTTAATAATATTAGTAGACCTTAATGTACCGAAGCTACGCGCCTTACTATAGAAGATTACTTTAGCCTAGAATTACTATCGAAGATACTACCTCTATAACTATTATAATAACCTCTACCTACTAGGGTACCCTTAAGTTAATACTACGTTAATCTTAGCTAAAATACTACTTAATCTACTAAGAAGTCCTAGAAAGGAAAGAGTAAGAAGACCGTTAAAGAGGAGGGGTTATACCACGAGGTTCGCGAAGTAGGCGTAGAAGGCGTAGATATAGTAGTAGTAGAGGCCTTAGACTCTATAGTAGATACTATAAGAGTAATAGTAAGCTTAGTAGTTAAGCCTACTATATAAAATACTATATAAACTATAACCTCTAAGATATAGGTTACTCTCGAGAGTAATCTATATAAGGCTCTACTCTCTACGTAGGTAGTAGTAGTAATAGCTCTACCTCTATAGCCTATCTCCTTTAATATAATAACCTCTTAGGACTATACCTTAGGTAAGCGTAAGGCGCTAGCGATAGCGAGGTCTATTAGTTCTATAAGTAAGAAGTACAAGTAAATATATA
>AWYD02004146.1:0-40931 GCA_000504365.2 Pseudocercospora pini-densiflorae CBS 125139 | reverse complement strand
AGCCTTAATAGATTCTCTTTACGTAGAGTCTATTAAGTTCTAGAAATAAAGTTTAGGAGACTACTTTGTTATAGGTAAACTACGTTACTTTATAAGGCGTAAATAGTATATTTACGAGTTAAACTTAATAGATTTAAAGAGAGTAATTAGTTAAGGCTTAGCTAGGACCTATTACCTAATATATAATAGGGGTAGGCTTTATATAAGACGTATAAGGAGTAGTAGATAGAGGCCGAGATTATATAGGCTTAGTAGTAGCGATATGCCTATAGGCGCGTCCTACGAGTTTCTAAGCTCTATACTTTACGCGAATTAGAGGATTATATTAGACGAAGTATTCTTTATTATTCTATATATTCTATAGCGTATGTTAGCCTACGCGCGCCTTGTATAAAGCGTTATTATAGTTACTTATATCGTACTAGCGACGCGCATAGCGGGGTTGCAGATGCAGCTATGCGGTAGTACGGGTTATAGTCCGTACACTCGAGAGACTGTCAAGTTTCCGGTTCTCAAGGCTTATTCTGACCGCAGGTGTCACGCGACCAAAAAACACTCCCCAATATGATACTCTCTATCGCGACACACGGGACCACACTGGCTCAACCTGGTATGAGGCGACACAGTTCACTTCTGCCAGCCATCGGCCTTGGTTCTTGCCGAAAAGTGGTATTGTATCAATGGGCACTCATATGATCAAACTGTAATTCATCGAAAGACATCAATACCACTAAGTCACTACTTGAAGCAGGTGATGCATCATAACCGCGCAGCTACCTTATCCAGATCGTCGTCCAGGAAGGCATTAACATCCCTGGCCACCTTTTCCGCATACTGCCACAAGAACCCATGCCCAGATTTGGGATATATGATCAGTTGAGCATTTTGAATACCTTTGAGCAACTCCCAGCTGTGGCTCGTGGGAATCAACAAGTCATCATCGCCATTGATGATCAGGACGGGCATGCTCAACTCGCCAAGCCTGTGAAAGCTGTTTCCAGAGTTCGCCGCATTGTACCAGTGCTGCGCGGCTTTTCTCTGCTCAGCACTCTTTTCGGCACTCAGGAGCGAGAGTTTTGTCTCTGGACCAGTGCGGCCTCGAATCCTGGCAAAGTACTTTTGTGCAGCAAGGCGGCCTGCGTTGGTCGAAGGGAAGAATGACACTGTGATAGAGGCCTCAAACTCCTCCCTCGAATCTGCTCGGGCTGTGGCGAGCATTTTGATCGGCTCCTCCGGAGCGATCTCTCGCGGCCAGACGATCCCAGGCACCTGTTGCGATGGCATTGATGGTCCACTTCCCGCAATTATGAGCTTTCGAATGAGATCCGGACGAGTCAGCGCCACCATCTGTACAGTCCATCCACCCATGGAGAAACCGAGTAGGTCGATCTTTTCGAAGCCGAGCGCTTCGACCAGATGTATGACATTGTCTGCCCAACCTTGATATGTGGTCGCGACATCTCCAGAGCTTCTACCGACTCCTGCTTGGTCGAAGATCACAACTGGTCTCCGAGATGCAATATTATTGACAAGAAGTGGATCCCAGAAGTCCATATTAGCCCTGAAATGGATGTGCATGAACAATGGCAGAATCGAAGAATCCTCATGATGTCCAAGTCTTCGGTAAGCAAATTGCACGCCATTGACGGCAGTGATGTATTTGGTCTCTGCAGTTTCCTGTGTGGTCATCGCGAGAGTAGCAGGTGTAGAACGTTGAAGAGAGAAGCCAACAACACAACTTGAGCACTTAACTCTGACTTATATAGGATCAACCTCGAGCAGCAATATACGAGTGATTCAAGCCTTTCTCTATCTAATCCGATATCACCAGGAACAATTGGCTTCGGTGGCCTATTCTGAATCAGCAAAGCGCAATATTTCCTGAGGCTGAACAAAAGACACGAAGGATCAGCCTCGGTAGATCCTTCGCCGAGACACGAGACGAGCAGGCTGTGAAGCAGTATGCTTTGCTATACTATTACACTACGACAAACGCTGTGAAGAGACGCCAATGATCCTCCCTGGATCAATATCGTGGGTCTTCGTCCGAGCCCTAGCGCCGGCTAGTGCACCAGCACGTCACCTGAAGGCCCCGGATAGTACGGGTACCAAGGCGGGCTTGGAATGGAGGGCACTGGATCTGAACATTGATCTCCAGGATCTGAAGAAGGTCTCGGCATGTATGGACCCCAAGGTGCACCTGGAATCGAGGGCACCGGTTCAGAGCAGCGCATAATGCCCATTCCCATGCTGTCCGTGGAAGGCGGAGTTGGGGGTGGTGTTGGGTATGGGCCTCTTATCTGCAGGGAGAGGTGGGGCCGGATTGGCGGTGGAGCAGGTGAATTTGGAGGTGGATCTAGTGTTGACTGTCAGCAGACCACGACACTTCTGGGGAGATAGTGGGCTTGTTTTAGTACTCATTGTGTTTTCAGTGGTGTCGTGAGTTATGGTTTGATGGCGATGAGAAGACAAAGCCACTCATGGAAAGTGACATTTAAATACTCTTATGTGTATACATTCACAGAAGGTCCTCCATCGTGGCGGTGAAGTTGCCACAACGGAAGGAGGCTTTATGTGGTGGATGATGCAGAAAAGATGCGAAGTTGGAAATGAGGTGGCCATTATGAAGGCATTTCTTGCCTTCACAAGTCTGGCATAATACTTCCACCGTGTTTGCCTGACCTAGATCGACGAAATCTACAATCTGGAGAAGGTAGGGGCAGTGACCCGTGGCAAGGACTGAGCCATTCCAGAGGCAAAAACAAACGTCAAGCAGACAAGCCGTATACACGAAGGTCAGCACGCAAGATTGTGGCGTGGTACATCGATTAGCTGTGACCGAGACATCAACGAGCACTTTGAGTCGTGTCTCAGGCCAACGACAGCAAGCACTTGTTTGACTCAATTGCTTTTCCGCTGATACATGTACTTCTCCCAAAGCAAAGTCCTGGAAACATCAAGATTTTCTCCACCCAGACCATCAGCAACGATGCCACCAGCAACGAAACCTCCCACCTTCACGATCCGAATCACATACAACCCAGGTGACAACTTCACCGGATGTCTCGACGTCCCCATCACAGACATCTACCAGGAAACATCTTTACTGGCTGCTTGCGAGAAGGTCAGCGATGTGCAAACATCAAGAGGGATTTTCGGGCGTAGATTCATCATGCAGTGGTCGATCACTGATGGACCAATGGGACCGAAAACAACAATGCACCAGAGCGACGCAGAGACAGATCGATACGATGTGATTGCGAAGATTGAATGTGATGCTGTGGGAGAAGAGGTTTTGAAGGAGATGGGGGATCTTGGTTTGCTTGCTAAGGAGGATGGGAGCGATGATTAACGATAAGTTTGAAGATTGATCTGGTGTTGCGAGATAGCGAGATTCAGCAGGGGATGTGCTGATTTGAATAATGGTAAGGTGTCTGAAATTTGCTACAATGGCCGTGCCCTTCTCATTCTTTATTGCATATTGTGATCATGTCAGCGAACACATCCTCTGAGAGAAATGTCTCCATATCACCAGCTACTGTTGAAGCCATCAGGGATGAGCCAGAGCATGCAGTGTTACCATCATCGTTCGCGGACCATGAACCAGAGATCTGGGCTGTGGCGAGTGAGCTCGATACGAGTATGCGCAGCATGCATTTCAAATTGTTCATTCATGTGGAGACTTTGCTAATCTGTCGCAATCGACTTTAGTGGATGGCAGTTCTCCGACCAGAAGAGCACCGATTCGGGACCGTTTTGATGCTCCAACCGCCAGTCGCCCTCCTCCTTCAAGCCCCAGCACACCGACTATTTCAAGCCAGTATTCCTCATCACCGATCGTCGGTGAGCAGCGCATGACTTTCGAGGACGATCGAGACTATGCTACTGAGCCAGGACACTTTGCCGGTCGCACATCCAGATTGCCGCAACGCAGCCGGAGTTTCGACCGCACGACACCTTGCTTTAGAGACACTTCGCCGATCGCTTTCCCGGCAAGGTGTCATGTGAGGCCAGAGAGAGCAGCGTCTCCTCGAGAGCGGACGCCAAGTCCTGAAATTGAATTTCAGGCGCCGATGTATCAGACGATGAGATATTCGCCAAGGAGTGGGTATTGGAAGATCAAAAGACATCGCAAAATCGAGTCCGAGAGTGACTTGAGAGAGCGTCAGCGCACGCAACGATATCGATTACATCCGACTGAAACCGCATCCAGTTCTGAGATTGCTCGAAACTTAGATGAAGAGGGTCTATCTGCGTATGCCGACCATCGCTCAGTCAGAGAAGTTGTGGATTCAGTTCCTAGACTCTTCTCTGTTACACTGATACATACTCGCCCTGATGGATATGCGCAGAGCGTAAGATGTATTGGCTTGCGTGATAATGTGGCGGCGGCGCTCAAGCTTGTCGAGAACATAGCAAATGATCCAAGTCTGCACGGGCGTACGATTCAGGTCACCGTGCAAGGCGAGGATAGCCGTTGGCAAGGTCCATATGATGGCTGCGTCATTAGCACCAGCCCGGGCATTGTTCAAGTCATGATAGAGCGTGTGCGAAACTGTCGAAACATGTCCTAGATAGTGCGACTTAGACATGAGCTACGAGCAGGTCGTCGTCTTCCTCATCCAAAAGTCGATCATCGCTTCTTCATACGCTCCATGTCCAGCAGTCGTTCTTGCTTGCCACGGTCAATGACGGCTGCCTCTGCGATCGCACGAGGCAGAGCTTGGAAGAAACTAGCCTGCAGAGCGTGCGGCCAGTAGGGAAATACCACGCTTCTACCGCATCCGACAATATTCAAAGCGCTTTTGGCCAGATTCCTCGCATTGGGCTCGAATAGTGTTTCTGGCCTGGGTGAATCATCTGTTCCGACTGCAGCCACGAGTAGACACATTGTCTCGATGTCATGGCCATCGGCTTTCATCTCTGCACTCAAGCTCGACGACCAGCCCTTGACATACGCTTTAGTTCCCGAGTAGACGCTCAAGTAGGGAAGCCCAAAGTCGCTGACGGCACTACCGATGTTAAGGATTAGAGCCGGGGTATTCTTCTGCAGTTGTGGCAAGAGTGCCTTTGTGAGCTCTGTAGCGAAAGTTGCATTCGTATTGATGAACCTCGCTACGTCTTCGGGAGCACGCTCATGAAGAGGCTGGAATGAGGCCATACCGCCGGAGCCGCCGACATTGTTTACCAGAACTTTCAGATTGACCTCGTTCAGCTGTGCGGCGGCTCTCTCGAACGCGGCTGGATCTGAGGATTCACTCGCAGCGTCGATCTTCAGTAATTTAACCTCACGCTGAGGCCAACGCTTCAGGAGTTTTTGGCGTTCAGTGTGCAGTTTCTCTTGGTTGCGGCCATGTATAACGACATTGAATCCTCGTTGGCAGAGCTCCTCAGCGAATGCTCTACCGATGCCGTCTGTCGCTCCAGTGACCAAAGCCCAGGCAGCCCTGCCGTTGGAACTCTTGCTGTACCGTTCCAGGGAACTTTTGCGCAAGAAATACATGTAGAAGGAAGCTGCAAGGTTGTAGGCTTGGGACGTGGTCCACAGACCTCCTATGGAAGCAATGGCAGCAAGAGCTGGCTTGGGTATGCTATCCATCATGTCCATGGTTTTGATGATGGTGGGAGTAGAGATTGAGGAGTCTCATGACATCTTGCTGTTTTGACAGCATGCTTAAGGACGCGATGGATCTGATACCTCGATGTCGTCAGGACAGCCAATGCTCAACCCTGCTTCGCCAAAATAATAAGCGGCTACTTCGCGAGCAAGGCATGACATTGCAGCATGGCAATGAGTACGACAATCGAGAGCTCATCTTGGCACTTCCGACTTATTGATGGTAGAGATGGAGGTCTGACCCAGGTTGCACAATGTCGAATCGTCCACATCCAGTGGAATAATTTGCGTAAGGACATCTGGCATTCCACTGGTCTTTTGGCAACGAAGGTCTGGTAACGCTAGACCACATTTGACCACTTAACCTTCTTTCCTGCCTCCTCTTCGGCTTCCAAGATTTGACATCAGCGAAAACATGACCAAGAAGTGTGTGGTCAGACGTCAAACATGCGCTTGTCTCCGTCTCTCAGCTCCTGGAAGCATAGATTTCGAGGATCTTGTACCTGAACTGGCATATCGCTGTATGCTGTGCAGCTCGCTTAGCCTGCAGCCACCATCGCACGGGATCATCACTAGACATTGTCGAGGGGCTGGGCGCCTGTGTGAACTTAGAAGTTAGCACGGCGGTCGCGACCTCAATCCAATGCCAAGTGGTAGTGATCACCAAATGCGATTGATCTCTTCGCATTCGTCGGCATCATTCGCATCAGGAATCCGAGTGATCGATAGGAATTCCTCGCCTCTGTGTTCTTGATGCGCCGTAGTTCCATCGCAAACGATCAGACCACCTGATTTTCCCTCCACAGGTCTCAAACGGGAACATGATCTGGACACTAAGTCACGAACGAAAACGATATGCCCAAGCGAGATGTCAGCCTTCATAGCCATGACAGCAAGCATGACAGACCGGAGCCAAGACTACTTCGCGCAGTCGAAGCGAACGACATTCTCAAGATCAGAGATGTCATCGAAGAAGCTCAGGGCCATCGACAACTGAGTCGCAATTTGCTATCGGTTGGCTTAATCAGAGCTTGCGACAAGGACTTCGCGGACGTGGCCTCCTTCCTCTTGTCTAAGGGCGCGGATCCAGATTATACCAGTGGCAATAAGCCTCCCGCTCTTCTCAGGGCAGCCGAGTACGGTCTTACCAGAATTACGGAAACGCTTCTTGACCATGGGGCTGACATTGAAGCGAGAGAGAAGAAACGGCGAACGTCCCTCATGACTGCTGCTTGGAAAGGTCATCTAGATATAGTCAAGCTTCTCCTTGCTCGTGGCGCATCCTTGGAGACTGTCGATATCAGAGGTCGCAATGTGCTTCACAATCTTGCCGCTGACAAAGGCGATGAGAAGACCTCTGGAAGGCCTACGAACAGACCAAGACGAAAGTGGAGTATCGACATAGTACATTACATTCTTCAAGCAGGAATCAACCTGGATGAAGTGGATGCCCTAGGAAGGACAGCTCTCCATTGGGCGGCAGTGACAGACAACGAGGAAATGATGAAGGTCCTCCTGACAGCTCGATTCCGAGGCGAATCGCCGCAAGCTCGTTGCAACGCCACAGATAGCAGAATGAAGACTGCGCTCCATTTGGCTGCGTCGCACAATCGGGCTCACTTGGTAAAGGTACTTCTTGCTCATAAGGCGGACGTGCATGCTCGGTCCGATGGAGGCTGGACATCTCTCCATAATGCTTGCCAGTCTGGCTCCTGGTCTATGGTCAAAGCTCTTATCGATGCTGCGTGCGATGAGGAGGAAAGGGCAAGTTTGATCAATTGCGAGCTGCTCAATGGCAGAACGCCACTTCATGTCGCAGCAGAGTTTGGTAACGAAGAAGCTGCCGAATGCCTTCTGGAGCAACCATTGCTGAAACGTAGTGTCAAGGATCGCTTCGGGACCACACCTTTGCTGATGGCTGCTCAACACGGGAAGACTCGCATCGCTGAGATGCTCGCTCCGTGGAACCATATAAGCGATCTGTCCGAGGACGAGAAGGACGCCGCAAAGCAGTTTATGGCCACCATTGTCGATTTTGGTGACTTTCGAAATGAAAACCGAGTCATGCGACGCTCAGTGTATGAGCTTCTGTATGCGAGAGACGTCAAGGATGCCACGAGGCATCTGATTTCGACTATGCCGAAAAACGTGAAGTCGACCAAGTTTCGCTGGATACATCTTCCTGCGAACAACATTGCATGGAGTGAGGCGTTGCTTACAAAACGCTTTCTAGAAGAGGGTGCTACCGATATCGAAGGCTATAAAGCACTGGAGTCATCGTTCAGCCATCAGCACCGTGGTCAAAAGCACCACAGCCGCTTCATGAGACCCATGTGTCAAGTCGTGCATCGCACAACACCGGAAGTCGATGAATCTGGCACACCTGCTGTCATTGTCGAAGAACCAGACAACTTGTCTGCCTTGCCAAGCAATTCGAGCAAAGGCAAGCAGAATGAGAAGAGTGCAAAGGCTCTTGCACTGACCAGTGATGCTCAGGCAAGCGCTGGAGCGGAGATCACGGCCAAGAAGCATAAGCCTAGCAAACCACTAGCTCGACAAGATACCACGGAGACCACTTCAACACTAGCGACCTCGGAAGCTTCAATCGAGCCCAAGCAAAACGGAGATACAGCAAGACCAAAGCAGATCAAGCGGCAGGAGACTGCCTCTACACTGGACTCTAGTGGCGCTAAGCGTGGTGGTAAGGGCTCAGCAAGCAGTGCTCGGTCCAAGAAAGACACATCACGCCAGCAGTCACGTGGTCTTAGTCTTGAGAAGACCTCGTCGCGGCGAGGACTGAACAGCGCGTGCAATGTCTTTATGTTCATGCCTTACCTGCACTTCGAGACCGACCGTCGTCGCCAAGAAATGCAGCGAGCTGTTGAGAACCCCGAAAGACTCCTTGCCCGCCAAGCTGTCTCCGTAGTCGCT
This sequence comes from Pseudocercospora pini-densiflorae CBS 125139, assembly GCA_000504365.2. Classification (NCBI taxonomy): domain Eukaryota; kingdom Fungi; phylum Ascomycota; class Dothideomycetes; order Mycosphaerellales; family Mycosphaerellaceae; genus Pseudocercospora; species Pseudocercospora pini-densiflorae. The sequence goes on along the minus strand of AWYD02004146.1, from coordinate 32,383 downwards.
GATGAGGTACTCATTCGAGCACATCTTACCAAAAGCAGCTCGTTCCTACACGTACGTCGCACTCTGGATCAATTCTTCTACCACAACATCGACACTCACAGCAGAGATTGCGACCAAGTGGTGTACAGATTTCAGAAGAAGAACAAGAAAGACGAGGATATAGACCCAAAGATCTTCATGGTAGATCAACTCTGGATGTGGATCTTAGGCAAGGACTTGGTAGTTACCAGCTTCCCTCAGCGATGGCGTCAGCCTCGGAATGATCCCCTCAATGTGCTCGAAGGTATCATCGAAGACATCAACTCGAAGACGAGAGAGCCAGTGCAAAACGTGTACGAGCTGGCCATTTCTATCGCCGGCCGCTGTTACGGTACATTTGATCGACATCGTAAAGGTGACGATGACTTCCAGTTCCTTGACATGTTCGAAGCTTCTATCGGTGCTGCCATGGACAATGAAGCGAGCCTCTTCCAGGACTTTAGTAAGGCATCACGACAAGCCTCGGAATGGCTTCACAGCCACAAGAAGCCGAACAAGTTCGCCAAACATCTTGAACGAGAATCGAAAGCATACGAGCATGCCGCAAAGAAGCACCCAGAAAAGCTTCAGCTCCACCTCGATGAAACTGATCGTGAACCGCAATTCGTCGACAAACTCCTCGACGTAGGCTCCGAGACCGACCTCCTAGCAGAAATCAAAGACATCCGCGACGAGCTCGACATCATTCGAATGGTTCTCAATCACCAACAACATCTCCTCCCAGATCTCCAACGAGCAATCTCCAACATCTACAAAGACGAACGCTCCTACACCCAAGAGAAAAAAGTCCACAAAATCTTCGACGAACAAGAAAAAATAATCGCAAACCCACTCAAAGACATAGATCGCATGGACAAACAAGCCGAAAGAATCTACGGAAGCATTCGTGACTTGCTCGACTTGAAACAAAAACACGCCAACGCCTTCGAAGCCCGTTTCGCTCGAGACCAAGCAGCAGGAACTCAACGCCAAGGCCAAACAATCATGGTCTTCACAATCGTCACAATAATCTTCTTGCCTTTATCATTCATCTCTTCTTTCTTCGCCATAAATGTCGATGAATTCCCACACCCAAATGGTCCCGGCATGACACAATCTATGCATTTGTCTTATGCAGCAGCCTATATTTTCGGGATTGGATTGGCGATTAGTGTACCATGTGTAGCTGCTGCATTGTCCGTTGATCAAATCAACCATTTCGCTGCTGCGATGAAACATCGTGCGCATGCGAAGTGGTTGAAGATCAAAGCGAAATGGTATCCGGAGGAAGTACAGCATGAGCTTGAGGCGCTGAGGATTGAGAATACGTTGAGTATGGCGAGGAGTTTGAGGAGGAGTGTGGATGTTAATGGTAATAATGCTGGGAATTTGAATGGGAATGCGAATAAGTTTGTGAGTCCTGTGAGGAGGAGCGTGGACTCGAGATGGGATGACAGGGAGAATGGGCAAGGGTACAGGGGTTATGCATATCGCAGACCTTCGAGGCCTCAGGAATTGGATCTTGAGCGCGGCAGGAGAAATGCGAGGACGGATACTTTATAGGCACCACTTGGACGAAAAGAAGACATGACCTCGGATGTGAAGTGTTTTGATCAGGCTTCTCCTTCCGCTCTCTATGCGATTGCGGCATTGCTGTTGTGTCTGTCACACTTGTTGAGAACACATGTCCTCGCGATAATAGTACACTCAAACGGGCTGCGCCATGCTCAGATCTGGCGTCCTAAACTCCTTACTCCTTACTCCTGTCCATGGGTATGCTGTTCATTACTCCTTCAAAATCATATGCTCGTAATTAATCGCTCCTCAACATGCTTTCTACCAACTCGCCAAGCGGGCCGTACCACTCGCCCTTCTTATTGCCTTTCTCATCAGCCAAGCCGAACTCTTCCACGAATAGGACGTAGTGCTTGAAGCCAGTGTTGAGATGTGCTTCTAGACCAAGACCACGGACCACACCATAATGGTGGCAGTAGATGTGTGCGTATATCCGGTACAGTCTCTTGAAGATGGTGCGAATGGTGGACTGAAAGTTGGCGGGAAATGCGACGCCGGGGTGCGTCGGGAACACTGAGGGATTTGAGAGATGGTTCGAAGTCCAGCTGAGAAGGTGTGAGATGTAGGTCGGAGCTGGAAGGCGTGTTGGCTTGGGGAAAGCGGGAGGATCGTGCCAAAGGTACTCGAACTCATCAGTAGCCTTCATCTCCGGACATGACTGTGGTGAGCAGAATTCTGTGATGGCGCCGTAGAGCAAGTTGATCTGGTTGTAGAAGTCGACCACTGTTACTGTCAGCTTTCGCTCTCCTTCCGCCTCGTACGCCTTCCCATACCGTTCACGGCAAGCCACTCATCTCTGTCTTCGCCCTCTGGCAGCTGCACTACTTTGCGTAGACTACCACTGCCCAGCGTAGCTTCGGCGAACTGCTTCAGCTGCCAGCTGTTGGTGCCCTTGGCGCGCTTCGTAGGCTGAAATGCTTGGGTTTGCCGCGATCGAGCATTGCTGTTGCTGCGAGTCAGAAGATCAGCCTTATTCAAGATGTCTTGGATCCCGAAACCCAGCCCTCGCCCTCGCCCGCGATACGTCTCATGGTGTCTGTATTCGTGCCTGACTGGGACAGGGATCTGCGACTTGGACGGTGGACTCGCGCCGTCAAACACGTTCTGGATATGTCTCTGCAGTGGCGATTGATATGCCGCCTTGGGGCTTTCCGGATATGGCAGATGCGTGTACGACTCCGAGTTGGCCAGGACATTGCATTGTAGGGCTGGCAGTGGCTTGGGCGATTGCATGTAGGGCTGCGGTGGGGAGTGTGAGGGCTGGGACTGGGGCTGCTTGTGGTGGTTATGGGGTTGGTGGACGAACATTGTGTTGATGAACGAGGTCATCTTGGCCTCGCCGCGCGATCTCGACTTGTCGGTCCCGCGATTGCTAAGGTAATGAGTGTAGTGCCGTCCACTACATTCCACGCGGTCAGCGGGGTGAATGGTATATGTTCGGGATTGTCATCACGAACCAAACTACCTCCTAGATCGCCTAATAGTGCACTTAGCTGGAGACCGTCGACGGCGGTACTTTTCGAAAGTCGTAATGCTAGAATGGAACGAGCGAAGATGATATTCTAGCCTGAAAGTGCGGAGGGAAAGAAGGGATATCTTTTGGGAGTCTCGACTTGCTCAGGGATATGAAACGTCACCGAGCCTTCTCGCCAAGACTCAACACAGCCGTCTCACAGGGCAACGCTTGCAGCGTTTCAACACACTTCACGACGTTCACGATACCCATGTGCTCGTCGACTCGTGATCACTTGATACGATCGAGAATAGGATAGCTGACTCCGATGTATGACAAGTCAAGAATTGAGCGTGGCTACGTCAAGTTCGCATTGTCGCAATAAAATCTGTGATCAACCCCTTTCGAAGATGAACTGGATCGGTGTTACACTGGGAGAGCGGATTGTAATGCATATAAGAGTGTTCGCTGGTGTACAGGACGTTTGAGACTGGACAGCGCAAAAGATCATCTCGTCTTGGCGACTACACTCTTCACAATCACACTCTAAAGAGCGATGCCAGCCATTTTGGTGGATTGCAGCCTCTCGATGCAGGATGACCTGCTGAGCATGTCAGTCTTCAAGCTGGAATACCACGACTCCCGAGCAGCTCGATCTTGGTCATTCGTTATGGCACGAAGCTTTCGATCACGTCTGCACGAAGCATCGTATACTCGCGAGCAATTGACTTGTTACAAAATGGTTTGCCGAAATCTACCGAAGGTCAACTGTGAAACGTGGCAGTGGAGGTGGACAAGAGACTGGTAGCCTCGAATTTCGACTTTTGTGCCGCCAGCCAAAAGGCAGCATTCGTTGGCAAGTATCATTGATCTAGATATCATAGTTACGGTGGCGATCATGTCGTTGCTCTGCGCCTTTTTCGTTTTGTAAGATCTAGTAGTACAGTTCCAAAACTGTGTCGCTTTCGTGATGATCTTTTGAAGAATCCAGTGCTCGCCGCCCAATGCAATGAAAGGCTTCCATTTCGAGGATGCCGTTGGTTTTAGAAATATGAATAAGCCGAACGATGTTCATACGTCGTTTTCCGCGCTCGTCTCCAGGACCGGTGCAATAGTATTGATTTCGTATGTCCGGTGCCCGTTGCATTGGCTCGAGATGGCAGTTTGGCAGTACTACCGCTTGATGCTGCTTCGCTCCAGCGCTTCCAGGAGCTCCGGACGATCTTGTAACAGCTCTCTGGCTGTGCGGAAGGTCATCCACTTTCGATCTCGCTTGTGTGCCTCGGGCCAGTTCTCACGTGTGACGGTCACGATGACCTCGTAGAACTTATATAAAGCCTTTGGTGCTAGAGCACCATACTTAGCAATCGATGCTGCGCTCCTCTTCTCTTCGATGTTGCCAAGGTCTTTCTGTATGCGACACTCGATACCTGCTTCCTCCCAGGCTTCGCGACAGGCGGCTTCTTGGGCGGTGGCCTCGTCCGTCTCCCAGCCGCCTTTTGGGAGGACCCAACCTTTACGGCTGGAGCTCTGGATGAGCATCACATAGGTACGGTCAGCGTTGAGTGGCACGACGCCGGCGACAAGGCGTTCGCCATTGGGACCATATCTGCAAGCACGTGACTCAGTAAAAGTTCGACTTCACATGAAAGACCAATTTTTGTGATCCGGAATCGGTTTTGAGCCGACTCACCGCTGTTTGTCCCGGCCCTGTCTGGAGGTCATCGACCTCTCTCCGGCCTGCTGTTGCGCCATTGCGGACGACAGCGGAAGGTTTGGTCCACGAAAGAGCGTAAAAGTGGGATGGATGGACCAAATGCTATGCTATCGACGCGTGGTGAGCTGAGGTAGGTGTTTTGGGTCGGTCACACGACGCTCGTATGCGGTATACCAGCAAGGCTGGTCGAAGGGAGTGGACGGGTCGCCAAGCGCACGGCGACAGTAATCAAAGAAGGCGATGGACAGAATCCTCAGACCCGCTTGCGCCAGGTTTGCGGACGGGAGTTAGGCCTTGGTAGGCGTTGTGAGCCTCGTGTAGTCGTCTGCATCGTGAATATACGAGCGTGAAGAATGAGCGTAGGGCAGTTATTATAGTGGTTCGCAGCACGTGCCCTTCCCCAAGCACAGGCAAGGCGATTTCCGCAGTGTCCACTATTTGAGAGCCTGCGCCGGACGAGGAACGATGGGCGTGGGCATTATCTAGCTCCAAACTAGATGTAATATGCCTAATCCCTTGCGAACCCTATATCCGACAGCTTGCACGCTGCGGGCGGCGGCACAGCGAACGAGAGCGCTGTGAGCCTGCCATCTTTGGTTGAGAAGAGGATGAGCAAATTCACCGCCCGCGACCAAAAGTTGGACGGCCAGCTCCAATCGAGCCTGCGTGCCGAGCCAGCGGCCAGCAGATCGACAGGCGAGCTCTCGTTACTCGTGCCTTGCCAACCAACGCCGGCTGCTAGCCTGCAATTCTCCTGTACATGTACAACAACCATCAATTTTCTATCTCGACACGCCGTGACACATCGCCTTCCGCGAGCTGCTGATTGTTCGCTGACCCATGCGACCCTGAGCGAGAGCTGCAACACCGCGCTTGCGCGCCACGCTGCCTACATAAAATCCCACTCTCCTGCTCGACATCTGCGCCGGCGGCAGATCGATCCAACCTAGCTCCGGCAACTTCTGTGTGTCCTGCAGAAGGCAGCATGAGCTCCTCAGGTTCAGCGCTGTCCCTTTTGACACCAATAGGTAAGCTGTTCTCGGCCTCGTGTTCACGCTCACGGCTTGGATATGTCAGTCTTCGCAATGCCACATCCCAGAGCTCTCCATCTGAGCTCCAATTTTACCACTGTGCAGCACACGACCAACACTGGCCACGTCACAGTCATGTTCCACAGTATCGAGGCTAAGTATTGTGTTGGCTAGGATACCAGAGTGGTGATTGCGGATACTGCAAAGCAGAGGATTCAAGTCAGCGAACTCCCGACTCTCGTGCGTTTCCTATCGCTGTCGATGCATATCGCCCCTTTCTCCCATCTCTGTTTCGTAATGCATCTCATGATACATCCACATCCTGTCTGACGTTTTGAGAGTCATGTCTCAAGGCACGACGAACTGTCAAGGTGGGCCCTTTCTGACCTGCAGCTCGCAGGCGCTTCGTACTATGCCCGAACGAAGAGACTAAGTCCTGAGCACTACCAGCAACTGATGGACCGAGGATGGAGACGATCTGGTAGTCTTCTCTACATTCCGGATGCATCGCGCTCCTGCTGTCCGCACTACACGATCAGGTATCTTCGGTGTTGTAACGCTGTATCTGGGTTATGCTACTAACTGACTAGATTGCTGGCGTCAGAATTCAAACCTTCTCGTGACCAACGGCATGCAATAAATCGATGGAATCGGTATGTGACTGGCGGAAGCTACCTCAAGGAAGTAAGCAAGAAGTTTCCAAGGACCAAAGAGTATGCATCCGTCAAGTTTTGATAATCGCGTCTGCTAATTGGTACTAGAGAGAAGAAGCGGCAAAACGAGGGATTCAACCTGCTCTCATCAGTGCATGAAGCTGAATTGTCCACCCTCAAGCCGGGTATTGATCCAGATCATCGATTAGAGGTGACGCTTGAGCCAGACAAGTTCACGGAAGAAAAGTTCAAGCTCTTTGACAACTATCAACGGCATGTCCATCATGATGATGACGATGACATTAGCCGTTCAGGCTTCAAGCGCTTTCTTTGTGATTCGCCCCTTGTCCGGCGAGTAGATGCTCATGGCAAGATACTGGGCAGCTATCACCAATGCTACAGACTAGATGGTCGGCTGATAGCAATGGCTGTGCTCGATCTCCTGCCTCATGCCGTAAGTGGCGTGTACTTCCTCTATCATAGCGACTTCGAGCAGTGGTCGTTCGGAAAGCTTTCTGCACTGAGAGAAGCAGCCCTGGCGCTTGAAGACGGCTACAGTTACTACTACATGGGCTACTACATTCACAGTTGTAGGAAGATGCGGTACAAAGGAGATTACAAACCACAGCACGTACTGGATTTCAATAACTTGCAGTGGCAGCCATTAAACGATGAGCTTCGACAGCTGATGGAGACAAAGAAGTGGGCTAGCGTGTCCAAAGAGCAAGAAAAGCAAGAACTCTTGCGTGCCGCAGAATCTGGCAGCTCGGATGCAGATGTACAGGACCGGACGCCGAATCGAGCATTGATCGAAGCAATGGACGACGTGCTTTACCCGACGCCGCTAGAGGCGATGCATTCTGGTCTCTCACTCCTCCAATTAGGCATGCCAGGTGTGATGACCCTCGACACTTTGCAGCAGGCTGTAGATCTTGATAACATGAAGATCTTTCTCAAAAATGCCGAAGTCCACCCAACACAGGTACGTCTCCTTGTAGCTGAGCACCACGCCCGCAGCCACATGAATTCTTCCGCTGACTTTTGGCTGGTAGAACATCGTCTCCTGGGACACAGGTTCTCCGCTCGACAAGAGCACGCTCAAAGGCCTGTTTGCAGAATTCGCCGCTGCTGTAGGCCCAGACATCGCCAGGGATGCCATCGTTGACTTCAGCTGACGAAGACTGATGTTGAACGTGGGTGTCCAAAGTCTGGGTGCGGCGTTTGTTGGTTACCGACTTGCCACACGGAAGTTCGTCATGCATCTGCAGGGCTTATGGAAACAGTAACCTGTCGCGTGCCTTCTGGGCATTCCGGTCCCACCCACATTCAGCCATATTCCGGAGAGGCTGTCTCTCTTCTGCCCACGCTGCAGGGAGGCAGCGGCCTCACACGGCTAGCCTGAGCTCGTTGGTAATTCTGTTGACTCAGAGAACGACGAGTTTTACGAGATCGTAGTGGCCGCCGTCTTTTGTGATTGATCTTTTCGGGCGTGCGCGTGGGAAGTCGCCATGCCAAGACTCAGCTGGAAGTACAACCACACCACACTGAATAACCCATTCTCGCCTGCCAAGACAGCAGGCCAATCTCTTGCCTATCGATTTTCTCGCTACCTGTCAACACACAGTGTATGCTATGATATACATACCCCGAGTACCAGATTGCACTCAAAGACCGAAACGCTTCACAAGGACGGAGCCCACGCAAAATTGAGCGAAGAGGGAGAAGTCGATGTCTTCAAGGCCGTCTGAGATGTCAGTGGTCTACATGCAACTCAAACCACTCGGAAGCGGTAGTCAAGGAGCAGACCACAAAAGCAACGCTCCAGCTGGTATCAGAGACAGACACTGTTATGTCGTAGGACATGCACGTTCGAGTCGCTCGCGGGAAATCATTGGACTGCTATGCACCGATATGAACTCCCAAAACAACGCCGCCTTCTACGCTCGACAAGTAACTCCGATCGCTATGCTCAACAAACATGCATGATATCCACGCTACCGGTTCTGCCACTGCGATCGGACAGGGTCGTAGTAGCGGCCTCCACCAGTCTCCCGTTCGGAGCTTGTCTCTGATTGCTCCCGTGGGCTGCTCTCACTGTCTGTTGGCGTCGCACTGTCGTCTCCAGATGGCACACCTCTCGCTGTTGTACCATTGGGTGCTCTCCGATTCCTATTGTTTCTCGTATCTCTGTATCGAAACGCGTGCCATAGGAGCCATCTAACTATCCAATTCTCTTCTTCAAGCCCGTCTGTGTCTCGGCCTAGATCATACACTGCCTTCGTGTTTGGACTGGCCTGTTGATAAATCTGCAAGATCTCGCTGTGCATAGCAGTTTCATTTATCGATCCACTAATCCTTGTCAGTATCGACGCAGCATACTTGTGGCAAAAGCCAGACGCACGAATCACTTGCATCTTGCTCAATCAAACGCTTCCTTCCCTCAACCGCCTCCCTCTAGGTCCCGTCAAAAGGTATCTCATCCAGCTTGGAGTGGGGACGTACCTTCATAGCAGCATAAAGATCCCTATGGCCGGCGTCATCTTCGCTAAAATTAAGACGTTGGAAGAATCTAGCTTTGCTTTCCGATTGTGCTAATGGGGCAATCCTTGGAGGGGCCATGATGATTGTTGCAGCATGACTCTGCGAATACGTTCATGAGACACGAGACATATAAATATATCCTGCTCAGAGCTGGCACTAAAGCGATATGCAGCATGGAAAGACCAATTCCTGCGCATTGACAACAACCAGGCACTTCGTCATTGCCGTCATGGCTTCTGTATAAGGCCCGGCGTTCCCTTGCAGTTGGGCTTGAATCGCCCTCGAGTCTGACACTGAGATCGTAATTCATCGTGAAGCATCGGAGACCGGCCATCATGAGCGATGCAATGCTCAATCGTCGATGGACTCACAGCGGACGTCTCTTTGAGGCTCAACCCTATTCTGGGAACCTTGCACACACCATGTGGCTTGGCTCTCGCGCCAACAGGCAATGGGCAGGTCTCCACAGAACACGAACTCTTGCAGGTTATCCATGACGTCGACCTCATGAAGGAAGAGGTCGCCATCTCTGCAAGCACCTGGGGAACGAAAGTGAAGAGTAACATAAAGGGCCTAGATCGCACCTCTGCCCGTCACCTACCCTGCGACTTCGATGTGCGCCGTCATCAGCGGCGCCAGACGTCTAGAGAGAAGAGCAGAAGAGCGTGTCCACCCACGTTGCGCCAATGGTTGTGGAAGAGTCGGCGGGCACAGCTCCTGTCTTTAACAAGACAACTACGTCAAGCTGCTTCACGACTCTAAGCGACATAGACCCATATGTCGCTTCGCGGTGCAAAGTCCGGTATTTCTCGTGGCGGCTTCCGGGACAGAACCTATGTCCCCGGCGACCACTTATGACGCAGTTGCTGTACTCTGAAAGCACCTGCAGTAACCTCAATGGTACCTCGAGACCTGCCTACTGAGGCATTTCCTCTCCTGGCTTGACCGCTGACGAAGCTGTCGCATTCTTTGCGAGGAACTACCTCCTTGAGAAGGCATCCGGAGATGGAGAAAGCTGTGCACCTGCGATGATGGAGCAGACAACATGGATCAGCTGGTTAAGTCGGGATCACTACCGTACAAGTTCAAGGCCCACACGCTCGGCAGGGCATCGCCTGACGTCTTCAATCCGCTGCCAGAAAACCTCCCAAATTGCTGATCATCTGCGCATTGCAGCGACATCGACAGTTCGCGCTCCGAGAATACGCCGCTCGCTGCTCTGAGCACCACGACAACGGCACCCGCTCACAGTCAGTGGATAAGAACCCGCCAAGGCAGACCGACGGTCTGTGCTATGGACTCGATATCGAGGTCAAAACGAGGATCGTGACCATCACAGAGGGAAAAGACAATACGCGGCGCAGCGGGTCTTTCATGGTCTTAAGCATCGCAGCCCACCCAGGAAGAGCAGTGCTGATCGACGCGACCAGCCAAAATGAAGAAGTACCTGGAGCATTCCTTGAGTTTTAGCAGGCCATAGTTGTCACGAAAGACTACTATCTATTGTGCCAGGACTGCGACTTGCCCAGACATCGTCGAAATGAATGGTCTTCATCCTGGATGATGCCGAACCTCGGATCTTGCGCTGTACAGCATGTCACTTCGAATTGGCTCAGATTAAGAACCCCCGCAAGCAGTCAACTTCGAGTCTACTCCTGTCTTGACATGTTCAGAAAGCATAACAAGAGTAAGGAGATGGCTTGCATTACTGTGTTCGTGAGGTCGTCGGCAGTTGCTCCCCAGCTCAACTGCCGGACTCATCTTCTGCTGAGCCTCCACGTGACAGTTCTGACACTCGGCACTTGGAAAGATCCATCTCCCATACAGAACTGCGAATCGTTACGAAGATTGCGTGTCAATCTGGTTGGATTCGCGACCGGAGTTCACGGCAGCAGGGTTGGCCCTAAAAACAATTCGGATCTGTAACATGGACAAGGCACATGATTCCTTCGGCCCTGTACCGCACAGCCTGTACATCTGCCGTTCGACGAAGGCACGATGCCGTTTATCACGAAGGTGGCTGCACATGCTGCAGAACGGCAATTGGTCTGCACTATGCCTCTGACACTGCTATATAGGTAAGCGCCCACTTCACCTCATCTTTCTAGGCAAGTCGCTCTTCTTCTCTTTGCACCAGACCGCCCGTATTTCAACATGCTCGCGGGTGAATTACTAAAGGCCATCGTAAACTACTGGCACATCGTACTGGTCGCCATTTTAGCAGCTCATCTCTTCAGCAATAAGTACTACAAAGGACTCAACAAGTACCCAGGACCCCGATTGGCAGCATTCACGAACTGGTGGCGATACTTCGATGTGCTGGCTAGGAAGGCGGAACAGACTCATCTCGATCTGCACAGAAAACATGGGGACATAGTGAGACTGGGTCCAAATGTCTTGTCCTTTGCCGATCCACGAGCAATCAAAACCATCTACGGCCTGAATAAAGGCTTCACAAAAAGTGACTTCTGTAAGCCCGGCCTCAGCCTAGCATAATCAGTGATCAGAACCATACTGACGCACAAGTGTAGACATTGTACAGCAAGCAGTTGCCAAAGGCGAACGATTGCAATCACTTTTCAGCACGAAGGACGAAGACTACCACGCAAAATATCGAAGATGCGTCAACAACGCTTTCTCGATGTCCTCTCTCGTCGGCTACGAACCTTTAGTTGACAGCGCTCTGAACGCTTTCATCGAGCAAACTGGTCGACGCTACTGTAACACTGGACGAAGTTGCAAATTCTCAAAGTGGCTTCAATTCTTTGCTTTCGACGTTGTTGGAGAGCTCACTTGGAGCAAGCAATTGGGATTCGTGCAGCGTGACGAAGACGTTGAGGGGATTGTGAAGTTTGTCGCAGACTTTCTCAAATATGCTGCGCCGGTTGGACAAATGCCATTTCTGGATCTAATTTGGGAGAAGAATCCTCTCAGGCTAAAGTTGCAAAAGCTGGGACTCACTAAAACTGAATTCTCGGTAACCCGGTTTGCTCTCGCCCAAAATGCAAGTCGAGCAGCAGAAATCGAGAAAATCAAACAAGGAGGAGCTCTCGACGATCGTTCCGGCAAAGGCATCGATTTCTTGATGAGATTCACCCAAGCCCAACACGATCATCCCGAATTCATGACCGATAAGCAAGTCCTCGCATCCTGCAACAGCATGATTTTCGCCGGCTCAGAAACGACCTCGATCAGTCTCAGCAGTGTCTTCTACCATCTCATCAAACATCCACACGTCTACAAGAAACTCATGCAAGAGCTCGACGACGCCGCCGTAAACGGCATCATCACAGAAAAAGACTACGGCAAAGTCTCCTGGTCCGAAGCCCAAAAACTTCCCTATCTAGACGCCGTGATCCAAGAATCTTTCCGAATGCATCCCGCTCCAGGTCTCATCCTCGAACGCGTCGTCCCACCACAAGGAATGGAAATCCTCGGAGAGCGAATCCCTGGTGGTACCATTGTGGGCTGTAATGCTTGGGTGCTTCATCGCCGACCAGAAATATTCGGAACGGATGTTGATGTCTTTAGGCCTGAACGATGGTTAGAAGCGAAGCCTGAACAATTGAAGGAAATGAAGGCTACGATGTTTCAATTTGGTGCTGGTGCGAGGACTTGTATTGGGAAGAATATTAGTCTTTTGGAGATTTATAAACTTGTTCCGACATTTTTGAGGAATTTTGAGGTTGAGATGGCGGTGCAAGGCGCAGAGTGGAAGACTTGTAATGCTTGGTTTATTACGCAGGAGTTTGATACGGTGTTTAGACCGAGGAAGATTGCGCAGAGTGCGTAGCTGGAGCGGTATACCATTCGATTATATACAGATAGACGGAATCTATTTCACAGGCTGTGCCTGGAACTCTGAAATATATCTCGACTCCTTGCTAACGCATCAAGAATGCTCTGGTGGCGTCAAAAGCTGTTTCGTGCGACGTCGATATCGACATTTCGCGCTGTCACACAAGCACTCCTTGTCGAGGTTCTTCCAATATGTGTCTGAATAGTCCACAGTGATCTCTTCACCAGCTTCGATGCCTTTGCTCACCAGCACAATTCTCTGGGTACCAAGCCAAATGAATCTCTCAAACTGGCTATTAGGTTGGCAAGAATGATTGACAAAGCGAGTGTAATTGCCTTGCTTCCCTTGCCAAATCTGGTATGCTGCGCGATCTGTCTGCCCGACCATGACATCCAGGTTTGCCACACCACTTGTGATTTGACCGACGAACTCGCCAATCGCCATTCCTCTCTCGAAGGAACAGCAGGCAAGAAGTCCGTTGTTTTTGCCGGTTGGTGTTCTATACACCTGCACTGGCATGAAACCAGCTTTCGCGCTTCCGTAGAGATTTGAAAAGCAAGCACATACATTATGTCTGGGGTCGTCTGACTGGCGTTCGGAACAGATTGTGCATTGATAAGCCGCCGGATCGTTTAGAGGTGTGACCGTTCTCGGATCGAAGAGACCCCATGCCTCCTCATCAATGGCAGATTCGTCGAGATGGGTATAGCTGAAATTTCGATCCCACTGTTGGTAAGTTGTTGCCAAAGGTAATGCTTCGTATCCCGGTCCACAAACAACCCAGTCGTGAGGGTGGCCAGTATATCTGCGCTCGGTAGGAGCGCCAACAATCGCCAGCAGACTCCTCCATCGCGGGTGTAAGCAATCAGCAGCGACCTCGAATCTGTGTCGCAGCGCCCTCAATTGCTGAAATGTTTCTTCCGTGAACGAGACCCGGTACTTGCAGAAACGATATAGGCCCATGCCTGCAAAGACAAGCGCAGCCCATCCTCCAGCATTTTTGATGTCATGATAGCCTCTCCAAATGGCCATCTTGTTTCTCAGTTCCTTTTCGGTCCAGGAGAAGTCTACACATGCTTCGGAAATTGCTGTCTTCTTAGCTTTCTCCTTGGTCATGCTCAGACCCAGTTCCGCAGCGCGCTCGTCGAATGCTTGCACCCAGTGTGCTTGCACAATGACTTCCAGTGAGCGGCATGTGCGGCTAGTCTGGCTTATCTTGCGAGCTAAGACGTTCATTCGCCCAAATTTGCTCTGCGTGACGGAGTCATGCCGTGCTGCTAGCTCAGTATTGCTCGCATGTTCCATGAGGAGCTTCGGCTGTCCGCTTGATTCTATGGCTTGCCATTGCTCAATGACTTCGGCTGGATCTAGTCTGACACCTGAGAAAATGCTTTCCCAAACGCCTCCAATAAATTTGTCCAGACTGGAAGGCTGAAGATTAGGGTTATCAGGAAGACGTTTCTTCCGCTGTGGGAACACCCGTACGTTTTCGCTCTCAAGTCTCCTTGATACTGCAGTAGACGGATCATGCATATGCTCCCCAGAGGATCCCGGGCGTCCAATGCGTAGTCCTCCAGTAGCGCGTCGCTTTGCTGGTCTTTCATCATCGTCCGAGATAGAGGTAGAAGCAGGAAGTCTCGGCCTAAATTGTCTTGCGGGTGACCCAGGTGCACTCTGCCTCGTTAGTGCCTGAACAGAAAGGGGTTGTACCGGATCATTCGTCTCTTCCTGCACATGTGGCGATTGAACACTAGGCGGCGTTGCAACATCAGAGATATCGAGAGAAGCGATTTTCAGTGGCCTATTCGCGAATCCAGGCTGACCGCTCAAGAGGCTACATTCTAGCTGCAGCGGACCGCCTCCGAATTCGTGATCGGTCAACAATTGCCTGAGGATTGCAGGTAGCTCTTCGCTGATGCGGGAAGACAGGTCCCGGGCTAAGGTATCGAAATCAGAAGTTGCAGTCATGTTACCAGCCATCCTGATCACGTAAGATGCAGAGCCCGTGTATATGAAGCCAGTACCAAGTCCAGATAAGAGCTCCGCATTCTAAGCATCTGCGTCTGAAGAATTAGAAGACGGCGCGACAGACAGACTGTTGAGTCTCGTGATGAGTGTTTGCAGAAGGTGTCAAAGAGGTCGCAGCAGTCTCGTCAGCGTCGCAATCGTCACAGAGAGCCATTGTCTGGTCGTTAGAAAGCCACGGCGTTGCTAGCTGGGCGGGCTGCTCTGTGAGGAGAGATGGAGGTGGTCGAGGTTACGCCATAGCAGGCCTTGGCCTTGCAAGCGAACTGCCGCTGCGCTGCCGAAGAAACGCCTGCTCCCGGGCAAGAATACCCTGAGCCACAGTCGGAACGAAAGCCGAAGGAGTCGATCAGCACATTCAGCAGGCGCAAGTGGCGCACCGACTTCTCCTCTTCACGCGTGTTCCAGATCATCAACGACTTGTTCGAGCCAAAGAGCTCCAGGCAGGAAGAGCCATCAGCATAATTACCGAGACTGTATGCGCAGTATATGTTGTGCTCCTGTCTGCTCGAGATGAAAGGTCCAGAATCGCGTTCCGGGCCAACATTATCCCTCTGCAGCAACCATACGAGACTCCAGGGTAGGCTACGAGACTGCGAGCGCTGCATCAGCAAAGGCATACCGCCGGCCTTGCCTGACGTGACAGCACCAATCTCAACTCACCTGGCCGCACTGTCTATGGGATGAAGTGCCTTCGGTCCTTCCGTCCAGACGAGCTTCGCGGCACCATCGCTCCAATGTTCAGCTGCAAGGACAATCAGAACGCATTGAAAAGCCACGTCTTACCGACATTATGACATGTGCCTGGGACGGGACGCAGCGTGCGCATGAGCATGCTCGAGCACACCGGCCGGGAAGAATGTTCATATGACCACAGCGGTGGTTCCTGCATCGTGCCGTAACACCGACGACATCCGCCCATAAATAAAAACATCACCAACACCCTAGACCGATCAAAATGCTGCCAAAAGAGTCATCCTACTGTCTGGATTAAGGCTCCCTGTCGAACGGAGTCCAGAACAGTCGTCAAGCTTCCGCATGGAAGCGTACGACAAGACTGCATCTCAGCACGATCTCTAGACCAAACATGCTGTGTTCGCTGGCCGACGCGATCTTATGAAATAGGAGCCGACTTTAACCACTGACAGGCAGCGCAATTACACCCTCTCCTCCCACTTCTTCACCAATGACAGCTGCTTGGCCATCCCTTGCTTCCAAATCGGGCCCTACCGCAGGCTCGGCTCGCCACTGAACGTGCTCTAGATGACCGACTTGGGAGTGATCCCCTGCAAGTATTCTGACCGTCGTACTCGAACTAATAATACCAAGGCTAGAAGCGCGTGCCCGAAGGCTTCGAATGCTCTCAGAGCCGACTGCCTTATCGAATGATTCTCGCTCAATCTAGCCTGCTGCAGCGGCACAGTCGTGTACAAGGAATCCAAGAAGTGCGTGTGGTCGCCTTTCAGCTTGCGCAA
This sequence comes from Pseudocercospora pini-densiflorae CBS 125139, assembly GCA_000504365.2. Taxonomy (NCBI): domain Eukaryota; kingdom Fungi; phylum Ascomycota; class Dothideomycetes; order Mycosphaerellales; family Mycosphaerellaceae; genus Pseudocercospora; species Pseudocercospora pini-densiflorae. The sequence goes on along the minus strand of AWYD02004146.1, from coordinate 16,096 downwards.
CATGACGAGATTGTTTTATTGCCAGTGCTTTGCCGCGATTTTCAGCTGGTATCTGACCAGTCATTTTCTGCGGTCCTTTATTTCCAGCCCTACCAAACATCTTCAGCTCATTGTCACCAGCGAAAAGAAGTTCCGATGAGCTACTCCTCCTCAAGCTTCGAAAATTTCGAGGAATGGCAGGCTTGGGCCTCATCTCAGGGATTCTCTATGAACACTGAATGCTCGCGATTGAGCTTGGACTCCAGCATGTCAGGGCATGTCTCCGAGGACTTTGGCGACTTCGCTCGGCCCATGAGTACTGCAGTGCCGCATGCTTACAACACGAGCACATTCGGACATGATCAAGAAACGATCTCCTACAGCAACGCCAGTCATGGAGCACCTGCGACGCACTTGTCGCGACACTCCACAAGCTCTTCTGGATATTCGTCTTCGGACAATCATGGCTATGAAGTCAATCACTCATATCCTGGCCAGAATGCCTCAAGAATCGACGCCGGATTCGGTTTGCGGTCTTCTGGAGACATGAGTTCAGTTAGCAATCCCAGCCGAGTCGCTTGGGCCAGGTTTGTGGGCACTCCCATGGATCAGAATGCAAACTCGAATTCATACCCGCCTTATGCTTCGGACGCTTCAGCATTTAACGCAGCGTTCTCGAGCTCCTCAAGATCGACCAACAGTGACTTCGACTTCAGCAGCCTCCGATCAGATCCACCCATGAGCACATCTCAAGGAGAGCAGCGGCCGAGGAGGCAAAGTCCGAGATTCTCTGGGGATCAATACACGGCAACCTGGGTGCGTGGTGAAGGTATTGACCGTGCTGGTTGGTGCGGCGTATGCTCGTCGTGGTGAGTTGTCTTGTAGTCAAGCAGCCATATTCAGCTCACATATTTCTCGCAGGCACAAGTTGAAGGACTCTGCTTACTGGTATCATATGCACTACTCGCATGGTATTAGGTGAGTGATAAGGATCCAAGAAATACATCATGTAGAGAATCTTCACTGACCTCGTACCCTTTGCATGCACAGTTGTGCCACTGGCAAACCCTTCAACGATCCTGACGACTGGCGTCACGCTCACGGCGCTGTCGGCTACGAAGCACTTTGTGGCGGATGCTCTCAGTGGGTGTACGTCGGCCGTCGCGAGCGCTGGCATACGCCGTACTACCGGCATGCCTACAAGTGCTTGATGAGAAACAAGCCTCTCATCGACCGATCCCGCTCCATTGGCAAAAGCACCTCGCCACGAAAGCCGCAGATCAAGCATCTAAGATCCCTTTGAGTGAGCCATCGACCAATCCGCCATCGCACCTCACATTCTCCAAGCATATTCGGCTCCTCCTGAGCCCTTCTGTAAGCGTTCATCATCACCAGATACTCGGACAAGACTTTCGAGATACAAAACACAAGAATTGATCATTGCGATGGGCGGGTGTCTCAATACTGTTGATGTTCATCTGATTTATGACGATTGATGAGAGTTCCAGGTAGCGAAGCAGATAATCGAGCAAACAAGCATTTTCTTTACGCACCTCGTTTCTCGCTTGACTTGGCCTCGTCGTACCTTCTACACTTCTCGCAATACTTACCAAAGGAGCCTGAAAACCGTGGTTGGTGCAAGGATCATGAGGTACCTCCAACCAGGCACATTGCGGTTGAATTCAACCGGCCCATGGGGAAATCGTCGGCTTCTCCAGATTTGCTCTCCCGCAGTCTTGACAACACCGATTGTGGATTCTCGTGCTACTTCGATGTAGCAAGTCTATCTGGTCCGGCGTATGACTTGCATGTCGGCCAACGTCTAGAGAGCAAGTACTTCTTTTGTTTACTGCCGTTCCTTCTCATGCTCTGACTTCACTGCTCAACTTTCCCACGGCCAAAATGGGTCGTCGATATCTAGGAGGCAGTGGAGATGCCCTCACTGTTTGGATCTCAATGTAAGCAATACTAGAAACGTTTGATCTAGAAGAAAAAGAGTACTAACAGCTTGCAGTGCCGCAAGCACAGTCCTCGTCTTCTACGGTAAACCAATCCATTCAAACACAACCTCATCACCTGCCTAACAATTTTCCAGGCTACGATCAAGGCGTCTTCGGCAACGTGATCATTTCCGAGAACTTTCTCACAACCTTCGGCCACCCTTCAGCAGATACCCAAGGCACAATGACCAGCATCTACAACATCGGGTGTTTCGTGGGAGCCATGTCCACGATTTTCACGGGTGATTGGTTAGGTCGACCAAGACAGATTCTTGTGGGGAGTACGGTTATTGCTGTGGGAGCTGTGATTCAGACTGCGAGTTATGGGGTGCCGCAGATGATGGTTGGTAGGGTTGTGGCTGGGTTGGGAACGGGGATGAATACTGCTACGGCTGGGGTTTGGCAGAGTGAGACTAGTAAGGTGAGTGATGGCGCATGCGGATGGATGTGGTGATGCTGATATGTGGTAGATGAGGTCGAGAGGCAAACTGGTGATAATCCAGATGGCGAATTGTATTACTGGCTTCAGCATCTCGAACTGGTTGACGTTGGGGTTCTCCTTTGCTCCAAAGGACGTTGCTTGGAGGTTTCCGCTCGCATTCCAGATCTTCTTTACGCTATGTATCTGGGCTATGTGTCCATTCCTGCCAGACAGTCCAAGACTGCTGATTCGGAAGGGCAAGTACGAAGAAGCCAAAGAAGTTCTTGCTGCACTGCAAGGCCATGGAGCTACGCCACAAAGTCCTGATGTCAGGGCACAGTTCGATGTGATTAAAGATATCCTGGATCGCGAGCAGATGCAGTCGTATACCTGGTGGCAGCTTCTGACTGGTCGCGGGCCTGCTGGAGTGCTGAGGAGGATGATTCTTGGGGCTTGGATGCAGGCTATGAATCAGGTCTCCGGAATTAACGTAAGTTTGCCGACGTCGATTGTATCTGCGACCGACTAATCCGAGGATAGGTGACGAGCTACTACATGAGCTACATCTTCATCAACGCTCTGGGCATCTCTGAGCTGCTTTCGAGAATCCTGGCCGCTTGTGGATCAGTCGACTATCTGATCTTTGCTTGTCTTGCATACTTCGTTATTGAGCGTTATGGTCGACGCAAGGTTATGATGTGTAGCGCTTTTGCGTGCTCGATCTGCTGGGTTGTGATTGCAATTGCCACAGGCTTGAGCGAGAAAGGTGAAAACAGCTATGTTCTTGGCTCAGTGGCAGTAGCATTCTTCTTCGTAAGTGCTGCAGAGTATACGCATTGTGAGCTAGGTCACTTACGATCGCAGGTCTTCTTTGCGTCCTTTGGCATGGGAGTGCTAGGCGTTCCGTGGTTGTATCCTACAGGTATGCTCGTCTGATCTCATACGGAGTTTCTTGCTGACTGGTTACCGCAGAAATCAACGCCCTTGAGATGCGCACCAAAGGAGCAAGTCTTGCGATGGCCACGAACTGGATATGCAACTACGCCGTCGTCCAAGCAACACTGCCAGGTATTGCAAACCTGGGTTACAAATTCTGGATAGTATGGGCAGTAATTTGCTTCGCTTTCATCCCGATCACGTACCTGTTCTATCCAGAAACCGCGAACAGGACTCTAGAAGGTATTGTTTTTATACCATACTACACGTACCAGCGTTCTTTGGCTGACATCGGACTCAGATATTGATCGTTTCTTCGAAACAAAACCTGGCATTATTGTCTGTAACAACGCTCTTGCGACTCAACTGGCCCGACCACAGGTGTATATCGAGCAAGATGAGCGCATTGCAATGGCCGCCGAGACCGTCGACTGGCGTAGCAAAGAAGAAAAGGCAGATGGCAATGTTGTAGTCGAGCGTTTGGAGTGAGGCTGAGATCGATGACCAGCTCCTCGGAAGGGGATTTCCATACAGCTGCGAGCTGTGCGAATGTTCTCGTGGTCGCTTTCCAGAGACATGCCATCTAAGAGCCACGCTGCAGAATTTGATCTGGATTCAATATAGCCATCTATCAGTATTCAGGTCTATAGCATGCTTCTGTCTCGATGTCTCATGCCGCTCGCCATCCTTCTCTAGCCTAGAAGATCTCCAAGCTGATCAACGTATGCCATGGGCACGACTGGAGCACCTTCAGCAAGGAAGTCCTCTTTCTTGCTGACACCTGTAAGCACAGCAAGGGTACCTCCCAGACCGCCCTTGATGCCGAACTCAATGTCGGTGTTGAGACGGTCGCCAATCATACAAGCCTTCTTGCGATCGAATTTGAACTTGCCCTCAACAGCATCCATCATAGCTTGACTTGGCTTGCCGAGGGAAAGGGGGTCTCTTCCTACTGCTGAAACAAGCGGTGCGCTGATGGAGCCTGCACCTGGGTACAATGATCCCTGGTTTGGAAGCGTGGAGTCGATGTTGGTCGCGAGAAACTTGGCTCCGTTGCGAACGTACGCAAATCCGAGCGAGTACTTGTAATAACTGGGATGGAAGTCGAGGCCAGTGAGCACCACCGCAACGTCAGGATCGAGCCCTGAGCCATTAGCGATGCCCTTGAAGTCGTCGTCTGTCATGTCTCGTCGGAATGCTGGGTCTGTGCCGCCGCAGTACGGGATGTTCTCGCTTTGCAATTCCTGCTCTACGCCAGATTCACCAAGGACGAAGACTTTATTCTTCGGTGCTTGCAGCTTCATGATTCGAGAAATATAGATTGCTGCGCTGTAGCTTGAGCCGAAGACTTCTTCCTAGGTTGTTGTCAATTCCACGGAGGTAGGTGCCACAAATTGGTGGACGATCATACTTCACTTGCGGTGATGCCAACTTTGTCGAATTTCTTCTTGTAGTCGCTCCGTGATTTTGTGCTGTTGTTTGTCACGAACACGAGCTGCTTGCCTGTAGCTACTGTGAGCATCACCACAAGCACATTACGTCTGCATTGATGCGCATACCTTTCTTCCGCAGCATATCGATCGTCTGAGGCACATTGGGAAAGAGGTGATCTCCAGACCAAAGCACGCCTATCCTTCACGTATCGTCAGTCTCAGTGTGGCCTTCTTGACTCCCATTGTTTCATGTTTGTGTCAATCCAGCTCTTTCCCATATCGTGGTCTGCGAGTAATTAATGTGATCAAGGCGTACCATCGCAGTCAAAGAGAAATGTCTGCGCGGTTCAGCCAATGTCTACTTCTGCTCTTGTCATCGCTGCTCTTACGTCGAACTTGTCTATGAAGGCCTCGATACCAGCCTTATCGCCGGTCAAGTACTGCGGCTTTGCCATTTTCGCTGCGGTCACCGATATCTGACGCGGCGATGCAAGGGATGTACGTTGAGAGTGTACTTTGACAAGAGGTCGCAGCCGTGTCAGTAGCATTGAGGAAGAAAAGTTGTCGGCGTATGGCTCGACATCGGCGGTTGAGCTCTGGCGGTCAGCTTCAGTGCATCAAGTCGTGGGCGGGACGGCAATCACAGGAAACAATATGGAGTCCATCAAAAACCTCAAAGACACAGACAGACTTGGTTCTGTATAGCTTTCAGCCTATATTTCCGATTGTACCGGCTACAATGCCAAGAGCTGTCTCCAAGTGCTCGTGCTCTGTAAGTCCACAAGTCCTCCAGCGCCCGCTACCAGTCCATGCAGGTACAAAATGCGCTCATGTCATAAAAGGTCGTAAAGTGCCGGCCAGGAAGCATAAAACTTCCCAAACCACGCAATAATGCTCTCATGCTCGTACCGAGCTCTCCATCAACAAGCGCCAAAATGTATTTGGAACGCTCATCGAATAACGCCCCATTCTCCAACAATGCCACGCTTCGCCTCCTTGTTCGGCTTGTTGAACACATCCCAAAATCTCAAAGTCTCGTCTCCAGCTCCCGTCACAATTATGGCACCATCCGGACTCATACTCAAGTAGAGGACACGATAAGTGTGTCCTGTAAGGCTCACAACCTGTGTCATGCTCGGATACTTCCAGATGTTAATAGCATGCTGGGAGTAGCCGTGCGTGCTGACAAGCTCCGAAGTGCGCTGAGAGAATAGCAAATTGCAGACCTGGCTCCCTGTGTCGTGAGAGCTCAGAAGATGCGGATTCGGCATAATGGGCGAAGCCGAGGGCTCAGGTAAGGGTGAAGTAGACAAGCCAAGACCAAGGTTCGTCTGCTCAACCGGTATTGACCTCGACGCCGAAGTCTGTGCTGTAGACACGGTGTTCCAGAACTTGATGCACCTATCAGCAGTTCCGCCACCAGACGCCAGCACTCCACGTTGGTGTGGATTCCACGCAATAGCTTTGACAGCAGCCTTGTGGCCACCTTCCTGTTCGCCCCAACGGTGCTGCCATCGTTCGTCCATCTTGTCCCAAATGAATATCTTGTTGTCGTTACCGCCAGAGGCTAGCTGCTCAGTTTCTGAGTTCCACTTAAGACCACAGACTTCCTGCTTGTGCCCGGTGAGTCGACGAAGAAATTGAGTTGGTAATCGTACATCTCGGTGTAGAATTGATCGATCGCGGGATCCGGTAGACAGAATATGTGCGTTCCATGCCAGACTGCTGATTCGCGCGCTATGCCCAGTCATTGTTCTTAAGCGCTTCTGAGCGACAGTGTCCCAGATGTGGAGCAAGCCTTTGGAAGTGCCTATCGCTAAGTGCGTCCCGCGCTGTATCCAGCTGACGCTCGTGACGCTATCGCCGTCTAAAGAACACAAAGTAGTGACTTTACCTGTCTCCCGGCTCCACAGATAGACGGAAGGACCCAAACCAACTGCCAAAACATCGTTGGATCCCCAGTCGACAAGATTCAAGTAGAAATCGTCTGCCAAGTCTGGCGCATCCAGAACTTTGTACGGAACTTTGCTGACTGCGCGCGGGGTCTTACGAGGTGAGAGCAGCATTGTTTGCGAAGAATGCTTCACCGGTGATAGACTGTAGATCTCAGATCTTGCGTTGACGTTAGGCCCTCTCTCGCTTCGTGATATGGATCTGGGCGTAAGAGACACTTGCTGGGTGGGGCCGTACGAGAACAAGTTCTTGTGTGGAGTAGATGGTGTGAGAGATGCTCCTGATATGGTGGCAGTGGCCGCTGCGTTTCCGTTTGTGACTGGCGGCGTTTGGGCTCGTGAGCCCGTCATGTCACTTATGAGCTGCGGTATCTCGTTGTCGAACATCTCGGATCGGAGGATTGTGGAGTATGTGCGGTTCGCATCCATCTTCTGGAATTGCATGTCGCCCGGTGCTTTCCTCCTAAGCTTCGAGGGCGTCGCAGGCGATCCATCGTCATGGTGTAGACTGTAGCTGGCAGAGAGATCCTGGCCTGCACGATTCGGTATGAAGCGATCGCTGGCTTGCAGCTTTTGTCGCTTCCGGCTAGGACTCGCTGTGGGTGAGCTCACTCGCCTGTGCTCATCTCTCTTGATATTTTGAAGGGCCTTGTTCAGTTCGACGGGATTGACCGGCTCGCTGTCGCTACGGTATGTACCTGGGCGTTGCACATTGACCTGCGCCTCGCTGTGCGACCTCTTACCAGTGACAGTCGGCGGAGTCTTACTTCGCGGAGGTGAGAGCGGGTGCGGAGTGCCAGCATCAGTGGCAGGTATGCGATCTGCGACGGAAGTCGAGGAGTCCATGGTGCAAGTGAGGTCGATGTCGAAGTGAAGTGTAGTAAGCGACGTTGGCCGGTAGAAACCGACTCAGCGCGGCGGCGGCGCAGTGATTGCAAGAGCTATAAGTCGGTATAATGATCGCGTAATGGTGATTGAGGGTTGCACGGCTTCTAATTGCGTCGTGAGGGCCTTGCGGCGTGATCGAGGACGGTTTGCGTCGGTTGCTATGCAGGTGTTTGACTCCTTTGCCCCTGTGCTCGGGCGCTGAGACGTCGCCAGCTCCAGTCACGGCCGGGCGCAGTTCATCGCATGGTATCAATTGCTGCGTCAATAGCGAATGTCGGCGGGATGAATGATGTCGGCGACGATAAGGTGTGAAGTGGGCGTGGTTCGTGCTCGGTCGGTAAGGTATCGATGTCGCTGGTAACGAGGATGGAATGTATTAGGCGCGGCTCCCCCAGAGCTTACTTGGCTTAGTTTAGCGTGGAGCCTCTTCCACCTGCCACTTCGACTTCTTCAACCACTGCTATTATTATTGTTTATTGTCCGATACTTCTCATTGTCGAATATGCCATTGATTATGACATCCGAACATCTTCCATTTGCTATTATTATACCATGATGGACTATCCCACCCTCGATAGGCCCCAATGGCATCAATCACAGTATGGCCTCCTCGACGCGACCGCGACGCGTCTCGGGTTCAATCACAGCAAACTTCAACGCCTCCCGGAACAGTTGATGAGCTCCATGGATCAGTGATGACCCTGACCACAGGGCTTGATCTCGTGCATGAGCAGCACGAGGCACTTCCCGCCACTCGCCAGCTGTCTGCTTTCTCGACAGCTTCAACAGCGCGTCAAAACTGAGATCCATTGGCTGTCGGCAGCTGTCGCGTAGCCTGGAGTTTACGGGCTGGGATTCCTAGAGCTGCATCCTGAAACGTCAACATTCGAGTGCGCTTCTGGCGTTCCTCCGCAAGGCTCCTTCCGCCATTGAGGGAGGCTGTCGATGTTCTTTCCCCATCAACATTCCTACCTGGAAGGCTTCCTCGCGTATATATTTCCTCATTGACACATCGCAGACATATCGAACCTGACAAGCTCGAGTTCTCTCAGGATGGACCAAATACCTTGCCAGCGCTTTAAAAGCTTCATGGCTGGACCTCACATTTCGGCTTCTGCAACCATGCTCGGACTCTTTCATATCGTCGATCACAGTCTTGGACCTCAAGTACTCTGTTATTCCTACCCTTCCAGACGAATCGCCGGCAAGCAGTCGACCATCACCATCCTCAACTATCATCTCATCTCCCAGCATATGATGCTACAAACCATGGTTCCATTGTCCAATCACGCCAAGGCTGGAGAGATCTTCAGAAGCCACGACGGAGCCTGGCTACGACGTCAGCGAGAGCATTGCACAGCGGCACACGTTCCTGCAGCTCTGCTATTGGATTATCAGCTATCCTTGAAGGTCACCTGGAGGCTCGCTATCTTGCATAGACCCCGAACAAGCTCCGGACGGTCGGTACACAGCATTACCATGGCTCTTCTCAATGCGAAGCGATGTTATCGGCACGCAACATGACACAGCGCAATAGATTAGATCCAGCATGAGCGGGCTATCGTCTTGTCGCTCCGTCACGCAGTCTTTTGTGGAAGCTACACGACGTTGAGACTCTGTCGACAGTGTATATTCGATGCCCCAAGAACGCAGTGGCATTGACCCGAAAGTCGCGGTCGCGAGAGCTGTGCCCGCAATGCTCGGTTCAATTGCATGTACAAGCTGCGATGAGGATATAGTGGTAAGTTGCATGGAAACGACAACAGCGGTGTGTAATACTGTGCCGTATGACCAGAAAGGAAGCTTGAAGGAGCAGCTGCCATTGGCTGGCCACGCGCGTCTGCCGCAGCATACATCCCTCCAGATATGGGCTTGCTCGGGAGATCTGCCATTTCCAACTAATCGAGCACGAGTCTGCGGTATGCGCTCTCATCCGCAACTCGCTTGCTTCCCGAGGAGGGTCCGTTGGTTGTTTCCTGTAATTCCTTCGCATGTGAAACCACCACACGGACGGTCATCGCATTGCTCTTGTACAAATTGATAACCATTGGTAGAAGTGCCCGTGCCTCGAGTCGAATGCATATGATGTCGTACTGCATGAATTTGCATCTAAGCGCTGGGATCTACCCTCATGAAGTTCTGTACTAACAGACACGAGCTCTGCAGCGCCGTCAATCCCCGGTGCTTGTCCACTCGGCATTGGGTATATTTTGCGTGCTCGCGAAGCCAGCTCGTTGCACCAGATAACGCGACCTGCTGCTTGCAAGCCCCGCTATTGCTGAGCATCCATAAGAGATGTCCGCGAGGCTGTTTAGACTCCGACTTCGAGGCGACGGTGTTATGCTATCGCTCGGCAACCTGCATTTCTTCGCGACGGCATTGTGGCAGACCTTCGGCCGGGGTCCAGCAGCAGGCATGTCTGTGTACGCATGTCGCGAGCTTACCCCGGTGGCCATGGCATGCGCGTAAAACGTTATAGCGTCTTCTGCATGAATGAAGATGCTGGACGTGGCTGGGTGATACGCTGCTCTGCGATGAAGCTGACGTCGCTACAAATGGCATGACAAGCAGGCCGGCCCTTCATCAGCGCAGACCATCGGTTTAGCGTTGAGATAGCGCATGCAAAACGCAATACCTAAAATTGCGATCCTGTGAACGGCCGTGCGCTGGCGGGGTCTGTTCGTTCACGCTCATTCACCTGTTCAGGCGTGTGAGTAAACACAGCACTTCGCACAGGCGTCGCAGCACCGCTCACGACGCGCACACCGCTCGAGTGAGCGTGCCTGCGCCGCGCATTGCAGTTCCAGATTACCGCAAGAGGGTGAGGGTGGTTGTACAAAGTCAAGCGCGGCAGCAGGGTCACACATCCTCCAAGTACTCCACCCAACATTTTAGCAGACTAGCGCGGCGCCTGCATTGCGCGCAGGACCCAGTGTGCTGCTCATTGGACAGGCCTGCAGCACATCCCGCCAGCAGAATCTGAACGACGATATTATCTCTCGCCTTCGGGGGCGGGCATCTCGGCGTGTCCAGACTGCTTCGCTCGCAGAGCGTTGTAGTTGAACCGTGGCTGACTGTCAGATCGAAAGGGTCACAAGATCGTAAGGGTGGTGAGGTAAGATCCCTTCACCCTCCATCACACGCATCCACGCACCACAATGGCCGCAGGCAGAGTCCTCGGGCGCTGCTGTTATCAGGTGCACACCGGCACGCGGATCTGGTCGTTCTAACTCTGCGTAGATTCTGGCGTTGCCTGCGCGTCGGCCATCCACACATCTCGCAATATAACGCAGTGTCGTTGTGCCTGTGTGCGGGCCTGTGTGTTTCAATAGCCTTGTTGCAGGCACGCTGTCACACACGGCTGTCTGCGTCAAGAGCCCATCGGGGCCTTCGCCGCTCATACCATCACCGCCGACCCTCGCCGCTCCTTTTGCTCGATCCTTCTTGCCGCCCATGTATGGGTTTGAAGCATACGCTCTACGATGGACAGCGAGGATGGCAAGCTATTCGTAAAGGTAAGTGCCATCTGGGAATGCAAAGATGAAACAACAGGTCCACGAATGGAAAATTGCTGATTTGCTAACTCGGCTATAGAATCTAGCATATTTTGTTCGCACGCATGAACGAGCTCTCGCGAGCGCGCTGCAATCGCAGCGACAGAACACGAAGAATGGTAAAGATCAGACTACTGCTGGAGCCACAAGCAGCTCAGCTCCTTCAACGACAATATCATTAGCCGAAGCGCTTTCTCGGCCATACCTATCGTTCTCGACATCGAATATCAGACCTTCGAAGCTGACTCTGACACCCCACCACCTCTATTACCTTCTCACCAGATTCGAACATGTCTTATCAATGGATCCAGGAGCCATGGATGTGCGGTTTGAGAATCTGGATGCAGAACCTATATACATGTCCTTCCTCAATGCACCCAGATCGCGCGGCAAGCAATCAGACGCAGATTCTCTCCGGTCTGTATCGAGTGTGCGCAGTGTGATGTCGAGCATGTCTTCAGTCTGGTCTAGCTTGACCGGCTCAAACAGTGCTGCAAAAGCTGAGAAACAAAAGGCACAATACGGTGACGATCTCAAGTACTTGTACTCGTGCTTTACAAAGATCCCTGCCTTGCGATTGTCTCGCGATGACAGGGCACGCCGCATTGCTGGGTACGAGGAGTTCCCTTTTGATACCTGCGTGCCACTGTTCGTGTTCAAGAACGTAAGTTCGCTCGAGATATGCGATCTTGATTTCAGGACGTTCCATGGTTGGGACAGGCTTGCAGAACAGCTTCGAAGCTTGACCATCAAGAATGCCTCGCTGGAAGATCCAATAGAGCTGCTACGAGATATCGTTCTGGACGATGCAGAGAAGCGTAGGAAGCGATCATCCAAGACGCAAGTGCCAACCACTCCCTCCACACCAGGTCTGCCGTGGCCCTTGTCAGCAAGTCCAAAGCCATCACCTTCCAACAATGCGACTCCCTTGCCGATACGACGTGCGTCAGCCGCGAGCCCAATGGCTTTGGCGAGAGGAGGGTCTTCGGACGGTCTAGCTGGAAGACAATCGAGCAACTCTCCTCCGCGGCCATCTACCTCGAGACATACTTCTCTTCACAAGTCTCACGCAAATCGTGGAGGCATCCCAGCGTATCGAAGGTCTTCTGGAAGCTCCGGCTCAAGTCAGCATGAAATGTCCCCTCGCCATAGTGCTTCTGATCTCTTGGCAATGGGCATTCTGCCATCCACGAAGTGGCGCTTTCTTCGGCATCTTAGCGTTGCAGAGAATGGATTGACTTACCTCTCAGTCAGTAGCTTGGCGCCAGTGGCAAGCACTCTGCAGTCATTGGATCTCTCAGGCAACCTCTTCACTGAAGTTCCGGATGCGCTCGCCAGCTTGACGCATCTGCGAGCGTTGAACCTCAGCAACTGCATGATCAACAGCCTCTCGTCGCTGTCCCGGAGTCCGCTTCCAGCAATCACCACCCTCAACCTTCGATCCAATCGTCTCTTGTCATTGGCCGGGATTGAGCGACTCTACTCGTTAGAGCGTCTTGATATACGCGATAACAAGTTACACGATCCAACCGAGCTGGCACGTTTGACTGGCATTCCCGATGTTGCCGATCTGTACGTGATTAAGAATCCCTTCACACGAACCCACAGCAATTATCGGGTCGTCATTTTCAATCTGTTTCGATCATCGCCGGGACACGTCCAAGACCCTACCATCGATACGATGGGTCCTCTCTACCACGAGAAGAAATATCTTGTAGACCGTGTTCCAGAGCCAGCCAACAAGCCAGTTGTGAAGCCGCCTCCCGACGAAGAGGAGGCTCGTCTTGTTCGAGAGGTTGCCGACGCTGGTCTGGAACCTGTTCCTAAGCCTCCGACACAACCCTCACGACACCGCCGATCTGCTTCTGACATGGGCCCACAGTCCACTGTGCGACGGAAAAAGACACCTCGGCGACGAGTCGTCGAGCTTGCCCAGGCGGACCAACGCGCTGTCAACTCAGCAGATCTTCCCTCAGAGCCACCGGTCCCCGAATTGACCGAGCTGCCTCCCATGCCGCACACTCCTACTACTGAGAGTGATCAGCCTACCACTCCAGAAGCCACACCATATCACACTGCGCCCTCTTCACAGCTACCTCAGACCTCGCTTGCAGTTCGCCCAAGACTGGACACTGCGTTCGCATCACCTACGCCACCTCCAAAGATCCGTGACTCAGATGATGATGATAATTCGCCGGTGCGGTCTCCGGATGATCTAGGTCCAAATACGGATGTGTATCGGCAGAAGATTGAAGCATTGAAGAACGAGTTGGGTCCGAATTGGCTTTCGGCATTGAATGAGCAGCGTATCGAAGAACCTCAGTCTCGGAATAGGTCTTTTAGCCCGGCTTCTCGGACCTCTACCGTGAGGCCTGAACATGCTGGTCGCGGTGTGAGTGTTGGCGGACGGACGCTAGGATAATTTTCGCCTGGGGGCTTGTCCGAGGTGAAATACAACTTTTCTCTCTGGATCGAATTTTGCATTGAAGATACTGTGGCCCTCACTACTCATGTTTCGAGGACACAGGTCCAACACGACTATGCGACTGCACTGGATTGCAAGTCGCCTTCTCTTGGACGCATCGCGGCGGCGCGACCTGGGTATCGATCCTGCATTTCTTCGCTTTGGCTTTGGTTTCGACACTTTTGCGGCATCTTGACGACTATTCTTCGGTGGCCAGGGATATCAAAATTTCCGGATGGCATTTGTATTGTTCTGTTCATTGTAGAAAATACCCTCATCTTTCTCGAAGCGCGGTTTGGGCAAATAATGCGTGCGATTATGCGATTTGCGGAACATGGGAAGCAGGCGGCATTGGTGCTGTAGATGTTCAGACGAGACGATTGTGGTGCATTATTGATAGCGAGGCGTTAGGCGGCGAGCGATTTTGGGATATATCTAACGATTGAGTGTCTGCGGTGGACAATGCTTGTTATCATGTCTCAGCAAACTCTCAACATTTTCTTTGATTTGGAGATGCCCATGTCAGAAGCGATCTCAAGTCGAGTGATGCATGCACGTTTGACAAGCTTCCGTGGAACACAACAACCAGAAACGCAGCATGACGAAGATCTAGGCCCACCTTTCTTCCATTCTCACCCGGCTCACGCTTAGTCTAGCAACAGAACACATAGTACTATGATGAATTACACGCACATGGCAAGCACGGACAAGAATGCCTATAGAAATACGAGGTTGCGTGCCTCGTGTTTGATGTGTAATTGCTTGGATCAGCGTCAGGAGTTGCGTGTTTCTGCTCGGCAGCGTCGCGTCCTCATTGGTAGCTCCATAAACATATCAGAGTCGAGAGCGCTGCGTCTTTCAGGGATACAGGTGTAGATCGCGCATATTGTAGGCAATAGTTGGTTGTCATAAGTCTAGATGTGCTGCAGCCAGCGGGATTATTGACGAGCGTGAGGAGAAATGTGCATATCGTGAGTTGTGGCTGCGAGCTGTTGTTGTTCTTGCTTGCTGTCTGGTGCGGAGCAGGATCACGTTGAGAGAGTTCAGCGCGCGCGGTCACTTTTTCTGGCAGGCCGAGTGACGACTGCTGCAGAAAGCGAGAAAGCGCAGTGCAAGTGAAGATCCTGCTCGCGACGTGCCACACACTGCCATCTGTCATTTCTACCTATTGAGTAGCTGGCCATTTTATTCTCCGCACCCTCTTGCATCGCGTCTGCCTTGGGCTCCTGTGTCTTGTCGCGCGGATTCGGAAGCACTTTCGACTCGCCGCTGTCGTGGTGTAGAAAGGGATTGGGCAGCACGACTTGGCTCCTCGACTAGCGCCCTTCTCTTGCTTTGAAACCTACTCGCAAACACACCTCCAACCTTCAGCTCAACAAGCACCAACACCGCGACCGCACCACCACCACGCCGGCGCTGATCCCGCTGAAGCACCTGCTGAGCACTCGGACTACTATTGAGGCCATCCACCACCTTTTGCCGCTGACTGCGAGCCCCACCTCCTCTGACCGGCGGTGAAAAACATCAACGCCCGCTCGACAACCACGACGGACCACCGCGCATCGCAGCAATATCGAGACGCTCTGCTGCACCGTCCGCACTGACATTGATCTGAACATCTTCATTGTCGCACAACTCGACAGCCGCGCCTGCGACCGACCTACTTCGAGCCCATCCAAGCTCTCCAGTCGCGTGATCCTGAGGCCACCCTGGGATCAAAAAGTACAGAACCTCACCTGCGAAGAACACTGATAGCGTACACCTCTGATAGCGGCGGAGAGGAGAGAGAGCTCGTGTGTCTCTAGAGCCTTTGCGCTCATCTCGTACACTTTCGGTAGGTGCATTTCCCATCTTTACACGGCGTGGCAGCGGCAGCAGTGGCTTTGAGGGGAACTTGAAATGGCATATGATCGAGGAGCAGGTGTCTTTGCCTCGACCGTAGCCTCGTGGCATTCATGTCCTGAGTCTACGGCATCACGGTCACGTGCTGGCGGCCGGCCTCCCATACCCTTTGACATCTCCGGAGCTGCTATCAAGCACGATTAACCTATATGTCTGCGATGAAAATCCCTTGTGACTGATTTGTGACAGTTTCTAAAGCGCTTTCCGCTTTTTGCGGAGCATCCTGCGCTTTTGGCTGAGAGCAGGCTCCGCCGCCCAGACGTTCCTACCTACTTTTCCGACGACGATCGCCAAAGATGGCGGACCAAAACGACGTCGATCTTGACTCTATCATAGATAGACTGCTCGAGGTCCGCGGCAGCCGCCCCGGCAAGCAAGTTCAACTGCTCGAAACCGAGATCCGATACCTTTGCACGAAAGCCCGTGAGATTTTCATCTCCCAGCCGATATTGCTCGAGTTGGAAGCACCGATAAAGGTCGGTCGCACCGAAAGAGTAGTCTATACATGATACTGACGTAAGAGCAGATCTGTGGTGATATTCACGGTCAATACTACGACCTCCTTCG
>AWYD02004140.1:0-18697 GCA_000504365.2 Pseudocercospora pini-densiflorae CBS 125139 | reverse complement strand
TAGAATGTCGTCGCGAAGTGAAGTTACTTTACATCCTCTAAAACCCCGAGATGCTTCCTCAGACTACCTACGGCATTGCCCCCGAAGGGGAATAGCGTGCCAAGGCAGTCTGAGCGCCACCTGAGACTAGCCCCAACCCTGTCTATAGCAAGCCCGAAAAGGCTATCATCGACATCTGACTTGCGCATCACTTCTGCAAGAAGGAAATTAGGGCCATTCGGCAGAGCAGAGTTTGCCACCTGGAAGCCTGGACCAGCTATGCTTTGGTATGATGCAACAGCATCCTTCTGGACACTGGACCTCGAGAGCGGACACCATCTCATCCGAAGATGCAGAAGCGACCTCAGAACGAAACAAGAGACCTGCCGCATACAGCAGCGCATTGGAGCACTGCCTCCCTCGCTTGCTTAAGCATACCCTGAAAGCTTGTTGACGTGGTCTCACGATATCTGATCATGTTGAGATGACCTCAGTGTCAGAGCCCGGGAATGCCTCACCACTGTGGCCGATGTGAAACGCAGGGTAATCTCTCGAGGTCAAAATTATCTTTCAACAGGCGAAACGTAGACAACCGTTAGGCACTTGATAAGCCAAAGACAGCGTCAATGCGGCTCAGTTCTGCCATTCTTACCTAGGGTGTCCATGCATGGGCCATTGAAGGGTCTAGAGAACCGTTAACCTGAGTGGAGCCTCTAACCGGTACCTGCAGGAGCGCAAGGACGAATACTGTGACAGTGCGACGTCAAGCTTAGCTTCCTAAGGCTGATCTTCTGCAGCTTCCATGTTACAGATTTCTGCAGCCCGTCGTGCTTCTTTCCCGGGTCGAGCCAATCTGGCAGCAGAAACGCCCAACTCCGCCGCTTTGACACCCATCTACCATGCGTTCGTATGCCGGTGTGGCGATCAAGCGAGGATGGTCGTTTTCGAATGAGACCACCCTCATCATCTTGCGTCTTCAGCATGGCCTTTAAGTACTAAGCCATGCCAGCCCTGCCCATCAATCCCGCCAGATCCTCACCTCTGTTATGATTGTGTATCTTTGTACGTTGAACGTCTTATGATCATACTTCCCTCGCTTTAATACTCCCTCATCACATTGTTATAATATTGCTGATTTATTTCTTGTATCACCATTACGATCGAGCGGCAGCTCCGTGCAATACACAATCGCTTCAACGACAGTTTTGTCGTTGTCAGTCGTTCCCGGCTATACCATCCACGCGCCACCAAAGGCACGCTGCCTGAGCGGAGAGCTCTGGCAGCCTCTATGCTCAGTAGCAGCTGTGGCGCGACCATTCAATGAATTCTCCTTCGACTTCGGCAGCCATGGGCAGGAACAGAACACCAACGAGGTCACGCAGGTGACCAGTGCTGAGTACCAACAGCTGCTGCATGGCTTCGACTCCTCCTTCCTCCAACCGCAGCAACAGCAGCCGCAGCAACAACAACACCAATCTCCACAGGACTACTCACAGTATGGAGTTGCGAGCGTATTGCCGTCGCAGATGTCTGCGCCGGAGCCTGCGTACGCAATGGAACAGTCGCAATTGCTCGCATCAGCGAAGCCGAGACAAATGTCACAAGTGTCAGCTTCGCATTCATCGCAATATGGAACGCCATATCAAAGTCCTCCTACACTTGTTGGATATCAGCACACCGCTCCGTCGAGAAAACGGAGCTTCCAGGAAGACTACTCCTCTTATGAGTACCCAGGTCTTCAGCAGCTTCAAGCCCATGCCGTCAACGGAACACAAGTCCAAGTCGAAGGGACACCAAACGGCCTCCCACATGGCCACAATGCTCAATTACAACCTGGAGCAGTTTCATATCAGTATCAACCACAGAGGTCTACCTCTGCGCACTCTCATTCCAGTACGCCTGTACAACAGTCATATCATCCACCGCAACAACAACAGAACCAGACACAGCATCATCACCACCGGTTACCCAATCAACAGCCACCCAACAAACTACAGCGAACATCGTACAGTCAAGATTCGCCAGAGGAGGATGATCATGGTCCACCAAGCGTCGTTGGACAACCAGGAATGCCACAGCCAGCATCGCGGCCGAAGGGTCCTAAGCTCAAATTCACACCAGAAGACGACGCCTTGTTGGTTGAGCTCAAAGAGACCAAGAACCTCACTTGGAAACAAATCGCCGACTTCTTCCCAGGTCGAAGCTCGGGCACGCTACAAGTGCGATACTGCACCAAACTTAAAGCCAAGACGACTGTTTGGACAGATGAAATGGTATGTTCTATCGCTACTTCCAGCACTGTCAATTCATAGTGGCAGCTTTCATCTCTCCTCATGACTGTATGGGTCACCAAACACTATCAACAGGAAAGCCACTAACATCATGCAGGTTCAACGTCTCAAAGTTGCGATGTCGGAATACGATAATGATCGATGGCGCATCATTTCCGGCAAAGTTGGCAACGGTTTCTCAGCAACAGCCTGCAAAGAGAAAGCTCTTGAAATCGAAATGGACGACGATGATACAGCAATACTACAGCGAAGAGAGTCATATACGGCAGCCAGTTTACTTTCGGAGTCGACGACGATTACAGCGAGGGAACCACTTCCAGAGGGTTCGTGATACACTCGCATGCCTTTACGAAGGTTGTTTGATCTATTGCACTTACACGGCGTTTTGTGTTTAGGAAGCATTATAGCGACGGACGGGAAACTTTTGACGATGCATTCAAGCATCACTTTGAACGTGCTGGTCACATAATGATACCACATATTAATGATTGCGAGAGGAAGAGGAAGCTTTACGCCTTACGACTATTGGTTCGTATTGGGCGACTTTGATGTATACTAGCGACGCAGATTTCGGGATTGTCTGGATTAGAAGATGGGTCGAGATGACCTTAGCTGCATATACAAGCAGCCTTTAGCAGTAGAGATGATGTCTAATGGGACAATGGAAAATCCTTGCTACCCGACCCAACAATCTGGCTTCTCATCTTCTGCATTGATACCATCTCAACTCATATCCATGTCGGGCAGCGATGACATCTTGCTATGAAGTCTAAGCGTCCGCCTCACATATTCTTCAAATTAGAAATGATGGTGGGAATTTGGTCAGGATATTCAGATCGCGGGCACGTCTGAGTGCTTCCACCTTCACTGCAAACATCTCACACAACCATCACAGAACGGCACATCATGCTCTCACTTCGCAGCCTCGGTACTACCACACATCGAGGAATGTGGTGTGGTGTGCCTCGAGCACCCAACGTCAGGTTAAGGTATGCACTACAGCATCCAAGTAGGAGATCTGCAAGAACCTGAAACGACTGAGGCTGTGTATGGCATGCAGGGCAGCCTCGTAGCCTCAGATCCCGGGCAGCACGGCAGCACAAGTTCGACTGTTTGCCACCCTGTTACAGCTATTTTCAGCAGGTGTCGATCTGCTCCAGGTGGTGCGGGTGTGGGAATCGAGCGTCGATCGGGGTCAGGTCCGGTTTTCGCAGAACACGTGACTTCATGCATCTGCGCTTGGGGGCACGTCTTTCACCATTGCGATTTTGTGAGGTGTGCTTTGAGATGTCCTTGGGTGGTAGAAGAGCTCGTCCAACTTGAGGAAATGTGAAGTGCGGAGATGGTCGGGCAATCCTCGGCATCTGTGCGGTGGCTCCCGCTGCCAATGAGCAAAACATTTTGAGCGCGACTTCACTCATCCCCCAAGCCTTGACGTTCTTCCGTTCAGTCCATTTTTCAGAGAAAGACACCATACTCAGGCGGTTCATGCGACCTAATATGGCTGGTCGTCTTTCTGTGCGGTGCCGAAACCGCCAATCTCAATTGTCCAATAGCCAAGCTACGTCTCGCTGACCATTCGACAGGCGCGCACAGTTCTGAGCCTCGCGGTCCAAACCAATATTCACTTTTGCTTCTACCATGAGGACTATTTCCATAATGCCACTCAACTCTGTGGTTCACGCTCCGAGTGGAGAGCTATTGACGCACAGGCTCTGTGTGCATGTGGACTTCCCCCGGCGGCACAGTTTCGTGGTAACTCCAAAGTTGAGCCATCGCTACTACCAAAGTCTACTGCGATCACTTCGAACTGGTAATAATCATGGTCCAGGTAGTAAGCCGTCCTCACGCAACAGCGAGCGAGCTGTTATAAGAACGCTCGGCTTTTTCGCAGTTTCGTTTTGTTCCCTTCTACATTCAAAACATTTCAACTCCAACGTTCATACAGTGTCAAGCAAACAATACAGGAAAACAGAACATACTCCAAGATCATTCAGAGAAGTATCATCATGTCTCGCAAGGCCAGCACCACGCCAGACTTGGGATCACCACCAACGAAGAAGGAGTCGGATGTCAAGTTCAAGAAATGGTTCCCTCGTGATGACGAGCCAAGAACTTTGGAGGAGCTACGAAGCCTCGCATCAGAGCAGCTCGCAGATCCCGAACTTGGTCCAACCCTCGAGGAGTACAGGATGCTATGGTCGAGAGTCGGCACTAAATGGACCGATGAAGAGGTGAGGA
The DNA here is from genome assembly GCA_000504365.2 of Pseudocercospora pini-densiflorae CBS 125139. NCBI lineage: Eukaryota > Fungi > Ascomycota > Dothideomycetes > Mycosphaerellales > Mycosphaerellaceae > Pseudocercospora > Pseudocercospora pini-densiflorae. Next base: position 14,186 of record AWYD02004140.1, on the reverse strand, counting down.
TTCTCCAGAATTTGCTTGCATGAGGACAGGCTAACTTTTGCAGACCGATACGCTGTACCAGTGGCGATTGGCTTCTCAATGCGTGCCATATATAGAAATCGGACGACGTCTGCAGCGATCTGATTTGGCCTGCAGACTGCGAATCAACAACCTACGCGATCGCAAAGTCAAGGGCTTCGAGCATTATGACACCTCCAGGCTCGCCAACGGATCTGGACGGAGAGGGCCTCGAGGAGGTGCTGCATCGCGGCAACGTAGGAGAAACCGGACTATGGCATCGGCTCCTCCAACGACACAGCCCGGGCCATCCCAGCCGCAGCCGGTTCAGGCTTCAGTGCCTTCAGCAGTTCAATTTAGTTTCCGCCCCGTCAACCAGCCCGGCCAGGACAACGTTGACCAGACCGAAACCGCTCAACTCTTGCTCAGCTTTAGTCAGGGCGCATTTAAACGCAGCTCGCAAGACGAGATGAGCACCGCGTTGGCAATCAACAAAGCTGCGCGCTCAGATACTCCACAGCAACGGCCAGAGGACATCTCCGAGCCGACATCGCCTCATACCGGCGCTACCGAGCCTGATGCCACCCCTCAATGGCCTCCCGAGCGTACTTTTAAGGAGAGTGCACGGACCACCTATTCTCCGGAATCTTCTCGTTTCCCAGTAACCACAGAAGCAGAGTCCAAAGAGGATTCCTCTGCGCTTGAACCGAAGCCAGTGAGCGAACGTATGAGTTTCGCTCGCATCATGAACTGAGACTGGCTTTGCCCAGGACCATTTTTGGAAGGACATCGAGTACAATTCAGCAAACAAAGTCCTCTCGTTACACTCAACAGCGGATCACGATGAACAAAACAAAACAGTTTGAAGACACAGCAGCAGAACTCCTCGCTTAGAGGGTGTTTGTTTTGAATTGGCGTTCATCTGAGGTTTCACGCAGAGCTGGTCTGCTTAGCGATGGTGTTCTGGCGTTCATTACAAAGCTACGAGCTACGAAATCATCCCAGATACCCGCAGCAATTACTGCGACTAATTCATAGTTATACTAATACTCGTTTTTCATTTTGGAGGAATGCGCTTGATTGCGACAGCGCTTGGTCTAAAAAAGGTATATAGCTTTCGCTCCTCGCGCGAATGAAGTTGTGTGCACCATCTTTCTGCAATGTCACCTCACACGGTATCGAACTCGTCTTACATCTCCCCGAAGGTCAATACAGTAACCACGTCGCTTGCACGTCAGAGTTGCCTTTGTGCGAACGTGAAATTCGCTTGATGAAATCACTTGTGATGCTAATTTCAGGAACGACTGCGCTCCAAGCTGCCCAGCTACTCTTGGCAAGGTTGACTAGAGCGCACGACGACAGTCTTTCAAAATTTGTTCTCGTGCCATATCCCTCGCGCAAAAATCTGCCAGCTGTCGATCACTTTCGATTCTGGTTCATGTAGCAAACCACAAAGTCTTTATAGTCGCCCACAATGATTCATCTTGCTGGCCGCGGATATGAGAGTTTGCGAGAACGCAGAGGTCCACTTTGAGAGGCGGCAGAGTCTGTGGTATCGGTTAGAGTGAAGACTGATGCTAGACTTCAGATGAGCCAGCTCGAATCTCTACAAGGACCGGTTCTGATTTGACAAAGGCAAGGCTGAGTAAGGCTGTGACCTTGGTCACAATATCCGGCGGTGCACACACCAGGTTTCGACGTCCACAATCAGCAGTTCAGCTGCGAGAACACCACCTAACCAGCTCTTGTGCGGCCTCAGCCATATTTTGACTGCTTCGTTGGCCAAATGCTCCTGAACCCATGGAACCAGTAGAAAGGCGAACGACTAAACTTACTTCAGTGGCTTTGCCTGTGAATAGAGACCAGGTTCGTTGAAGCTGTGCGCACCTTGCTATTGACTTTCTACCTACGTATTACTCATCAGATGTAGCAGATCAACTTCAGCTCGTCCATCGTCCACTCATAAGGTAAGCATATATGAATGGCCAACCTTTTCACAGGCGGCGTGTCGCCTGCTCCCCGAATGACGGGCTCCCTAGCCGTAAAGTGGCGCCCACGGGCGAATTAAATCGATGCCATTCAGTACGAGCTTAGAAGTGTGCTGGGATCGACAAGCTTTCGATTCATACCGCTACTCGAATCGTTGCGTTTCCTGGTACATTCCGCTTCTATTCATCTTCTCATTCGTGTACGCGTTCGTCCACACAGCTGGCATTATCTTGCTGACCCAATCAGACTAAAGGCTTCCCCTAGAGGGCCCTGTGCGATATCGAAAGACACCAAGTGTGGTGGCATCATCCCACGTAGACACTTTTTGAAGCCAATCAAAGATGACAAGGCTGCAGCCTGACTCTCCTTCGAGAAGAAGCTTAAGCCGCAGCTGGCTTCTAGCTGGCTTTGACCGCTGGTGGCTAGGTGCGACGAGCACGCAGTTAGAGCCAATGCTAGCTGTGGGAGGCCAGAAATGGTTCTTCGCTAAGATCCGCTCTGTAGAACTGGTTCCGCTCAAAAGTTTCTGGTGTGGGGCTAAGCATTGGCTGAGAGCCTCGCCACATCCCAGGTCGCTTCACTCCTCCGCACGAAATGATTTCTAAGCCCAAGGCTTTGGTTCTTGCTGCGTGCCCGGCTATTTGACCTGTGAGCCAGACCTCTTGGTCGAGAACAAACACAGGACAACACGTGGAAGCCATGGATCGCTGTTTTGGCTGCATTCTCTACTAGATGTCCGTGATTTCCCGAGCAGGTTCGCATAGGTGTCGCAATCGCTATGAGCAAGCACTGGAATTATTTCCGATGCCTCTTGGTCGACGTGTCCAAGTATCGGAGTCGAAGGGTCAGTGCGTTCCTTAAAAAACATGACCCCACCGATCCATTGATAGACAAAAGGTTGTATCGTAGGTCTTGAAGAGCGGTAGCCCAGTCGTTCACCAATAAAGGTAAATTGTCGTCGCGGAGCTAACATCGCGCCAATACGTGGTGCCTTGAAAGGCACAAGCCCGGTCCGTGTGTACAGCAGGCTTCTTTGTCCATGATCATTCAGTGTTCCGATAGCTGACGCTGAGTGTTGAGAGATCTATTCGATGTACCTCAGAACGGGACTCAATGGTACTACCTTATGGGCGAGAGGCATTTCGGGCCTAAGGTCGGCCAGCGTAAAGACGTCCGACCAAATACGGCGAAGACTAGACGCCCGTATCCTTGGAATCTGCATCCACCGTATTGTCGATGACTGCACATCTTGCCGAAGCTCTTCATAAGGGTAACATAGCGTCTCACAGCCAGCAAGTCCGCTTCAGGACTTTCGTCTGGAAGTTACCAGATGCTCGATTTCATTCAAGAGCGCAAAAACATTCGCTGGGGAAGTTACCCACGCATAAGTCCGCGCTTTAGGTGGAGAGCATGAAAGAACCCCAGTGCGGACTTCACGAGAAGAATTGTATCGCATGATCGAGCGCAGAGAGTCGGTCCTCTGTGCGCAAGGTCAGCATTCACTTGATGCTAGAGCCATCACCAAGCGGACCTTGCTCCTACCCCGGCCACTTGCAGTCCGCCAGAGTAGGTTTCGAGGCAGTTGTGCCAAATAATCGACGTCGGCAGTGGTCGAACAGCCGTGCCTGACCAGCTTGCGACCACCAGCGGCGCAGGAATATATGGAAGCGCTAACATTCCTTCCAACAACAACGGCATCGAGCTGGCGACTAGTCCGCGATCGCATTCAATCCCCGCCTGATCAAACAACCAGCGCCAAACATAAACACCGCACCACACGCGCATGCGAGGGGAGAAGCAACAAGGGCAGAGTATGTGCGCACGCTGCCGGCCCAGGCCAGGTCAGGAACGAAACAATCGTCACTGCCGCCGACATCCGTCAAAGGCCGCGAGCAGAACTCAACCAAAATTCCTCCACAGTGCGGATGAACTCAACCCAAAGTCGACCTCACTCCAAAACGAGAAAGAACGGTGAGGTCGAGCGAAATATCGCGATCGTAAAAGTCATCATCAAATTGCTCGCTGTATACCATTCCTCAATTCGTCATATGCCATTCGTATCGTAAAACAAGGTATTTCAGTCGTAATCGGTATCATCGTAAAATCGAATCGAAGCGCTCGCTCAAAATCACAAACTCGGGCATTCATGCATGCATTTCTTCCGCCAGCACCCGTATCAAGAGGTGCATGCGTCTCCAACTCTTCCTCGCGCCGTGATGACCCAGGAAAAGCATCGCATCGCAGTTAATCCAAGCATGAACACCAATGCAATCGTTGCTCCAAAAGGCGCTAAAAAGTCATAATGCTGGTTCATAGGAGCACGGGTGTTTCTGCCCTCTCGCATTGACCGCACCACCACTCTACTGTGAATTCACAAGCCCAACTCCGCATCTCCCTCCATCGTGATACACTCGTGTGCCGATTTGACCCCTCAGCTTCTCCCGTCTCTTCTCCAGTGCACGGTCGTGTTTTCGTTGCCTCCTCTCGCGCATGCGAGCACCAAGTACCTCAAGCCCAACATACTCGACTTTTGCTCCACCAGAGAAAGGCAAGGTGAAAGTTCGACGACGTTTTCGTTCCGCAAGGCGTCGAAGCATCTCCTCACTGGATCGAGTGTTCAGGTTCAGATTCGAGCCGCTCCTGCTTTTGACGATATGAGGCCCAGATTTGTCGATGTAGTGACGCCGCACGTTCGTGCCATGTCGATCGATGCCGAGAGAGTTGCCTTGGAGAAATCCTCCGGTGCCGCGGAAACCAGGCATGCGGACGGACATGTTGCGCGGGAGAAATCGGGAAGTACGTTTGGCTTCAATGTTTGAGGTGTCGCCTCCAGGTGGAAGTGGTTCGTAATCCTCGTCGTCGCCATCTTCGCTATCGTACTCCTCCCAGAAATCACGCGGCTGCCAGAATGAGGAGAGATGTGTTGGCCTAACCTCAGTGACAGGCCGCTGCTGTCGTCGCTTAGAGTTCTGTCTGCGAACAGAACCATTACGTCCAAAAGGGAAAGGCTGGACCAAGCTTTCGCTGTAGCGGCGCACACGCTGGCTCAAGCTAGGGCGACTGGAAATCTTCTTGTTCGGGTCATCAAGAGGTGCGGTCTCGTTGGTAGAATCTCCAAGTTCTCGTTCGAGCTCATAGTTCGGAGTCGGCGGGATGAACTTGATGACAGGAGGCTCTGGAGCTGCGCGCGGATTCGTCAAAGCACTGTCAACGGTGTAGTTGGCATTGCCAATATCATTGGTGCTTTCGGAAGGTGCGTCAACGAACGCGTGAAAGATGACTTCTTGTGCTCCTGGAGCAGCATCTGGCTCTGATTCGTTTGATGCTTCTCGCAAGTCCTCGTCAATCTGAGCCGGCTTGCTAATGAGTCGTGATCCGGACTGCACAAGAAGAAGGCTCTCGTTATTATGAGGATAAAGCTCAATGCCTTTGGCTTCGCACACCTCGGCCTCGGTCCCTGACCACTGGCTGGTTGAGAGAGGCGTGGCTGTAGGATGTAGATGTCGTATGTCAAAACTTCGGCGCTGAGGCGATGTTGCGGTAGTCTTGACGGAGGAGGCGCGCCGTTCCCGATGTGGTGTGCGCTCTTCGCGAACCTCATATAGCTCGCGACGGCCCTCTCGCGTCAAGTCTTCGCCTATCTTTTCCATCTTGACTTCGATTGGATAGGACATGCCTTGCGCATCGCGACTCAGACTTGTACGTCGCACTTCCATATTTCTCTCCAGACGGTGATCGGCAGATGATCTCCGGAGATGTGGTGCCGGGCTTGCTTCCTCTGATATCGCGTTTGATTCCATGCTGGAAGGCCTTGGTACAGAGTCACTCACTGACCGCGGCGCCTTGTCTAGGCTATGCTCACGCATCGAGCGTCTTAGCTTGTGCGGATTGCCAAGCACCTTCGCGGAGGCCACAGACCTCACCTTGGAGCCAATCTCAGGAAGTCCACTCCAATAGTCGAAGCCATTCTCACCAGAGTCGAATCGCGAGATGCGTGCCGATGGCATCTTTGGCGCATGGTCTTTGGAACGCTCAATGGACTCTGCTAACTCAACACTGCCAAGCGAGTCCATTCCACGCTTGTGTCGCAATTTCTGCGCACTGCTGTCTTCGCTTCCTCGCTTGCTGTCGACAATGCTAACATCAGCACGTAATGAGTCTCGTTTCGGTGTGTGCCTCAATTTGCGCTTGTGTTCTGGAATGTGCGTGATCATCGCCTGCACGCTCCCGTCCGAGATCGCGCTGTGTCTTTTCGCATTCTCTTCTCGAATCAGCTTGTACACTTTGTTGTTCTCCTCAAGTGACTTCTTTTGCGCAGTCGTTGGAGGCGATGATACATCGACTGGGGCCTCCGCAGGCGTAAACTCGGGCAGTTTTTCAGGTTTCGGTGGACTTTTTGGAGGACTTTTCTGAATGGGCTGCGATGGTTGCGACATTTCTTCTAGCTTATTGGCGACGTCGGCGCGAGTCTGAGGCGACATCGCGCGTCGCTCCTCAGGCGGCAGCGAGGGTAACGCTGTTAGTGTGGCCTCATTATTTTGAGATTCTTCTACAGTCTTGCCTTGCGCCTGGTCCGGCTTCTCGGATTCCAGAACAGCATTCCTGAGGAATTCCGTGTCCATCTCCCTGGCTGGCGGCGTCTCTCGCTTTGCGCGTGGTTTCCATTTGAGGCTAGATGTGCTATATAATAGTGCTTGATCTGGACGCTTAACCTCATCGCCAGGCTGCAGTGGCTTCCACAACCTTTTCACTGGGGTGTGATTGAGCGATTTCCTTAATGTTGGCGATACTGGCGATTCTTCTATTGAGCTGGTCTCATTGCTCGCCAAGTAATTCCTCTCCAGACTATGCTCGACATCGCTATCTGGATCGATGTGGTAGCTCTTCGGTCTTGGCTCTTCGACATCTGAATCGACATGTTGCGATGGTTCAACCTCTTGCACTGCCAATCGCATATTTGAAAGACCTAGAGCTCGATTTGTGTCCAGCCAGCTATGCTGATCCAGCCTCTTATGCTGTCTCGGAGTCATCTCTTCTGGAAGGAGGTCGGGGGTGCTGTCATGTATGCTCTGCCCATCATGCGCTGTCTTGAATGATTCTGCATACGAGCTCGCATAATGCGAGAGATCTGGTCGTGGCGCATCGAGGTGACCATTACTAGGTGGGCTCGGATCAGGTGTCGGTGGGCTCTGACTTTCAACCTTAGGAGTGCTGAGTCCGGACTTCTGCTGCTCGAGCGCGTTCCTGACGCGATCAGCAAACAGAGGTGCAGGACTGAGCCTCCTATCTGGCTTGCTTTCGGCGACGTCGCTGTTCGTCATCGTGGGCGGAGTCGGTGGAAGACCTGAGTTCTGGCGACTCAAATGCGGTGGCTGTGGAGGAGTAGTGGTTCTACTGCTATCGTATGGTGCCTGAGATGTAGTAGAACTATCGGAGGGGATATCTGCCTGAGTAGTTGGCACATTTCGTGAAGGATGAGTCGTCTTGCGCTTCAAGCTACCACTTGATGGCCTATCACGCTCGTTGAAGCTCAGAAAAGCCTTCTCGAGCGCATCGAACCCTTCACGAGGAGGGTCCATTGCCTAAAGCTGTTATCGAAATGGTGACAACATAGATCCGTGAAAGTTGTAGATGCGCGACAATATGTGGTCGTTATTCGTCAATCGTTTCTCCGTGATGCGCAGCTTGGTCGTTTAGACTGTCCAGTTCAATGCGCGATGGATTCGTCGTGCCAGCAATGGTAGATTACAATAGCTGGAGGAAATACGAGGCAGGAGGTGTTGGTTTCGTGTTGCTTTTCTCTCGTTACAGATCTGTGCCGGTATGCAGAATGCGCAAGTCTCCAGCAGGGCGTACTAGTCGTTACAATGGGCGTCGTGTGCGTCGTCGATGGCTTTCTGGAGTAGTGTTACAGAGGCTTGTTGCGTAGCGTGTCGTCAAAGCGTCGGCAGTGCCTGTGATACTGCCTTCAGGGTCGTTGGAGAGGCAGAAGTGAGGTCGGATAAGTGCAGATTGGAGGACCGTTGCTTTGCTGCAGTCCAAAGGATTTGTTCCGGGATCTGGGATGATGCTGATGCTTCTGTCTTCGAAGCTGGGCGGACGTTGGATGTAGAAGGTGGCAGATGGAGGTGCGCAGTGAGGCAGCGTGTCGTGCGATGGAGCCAGCAGCAGGCGTCGCTCCTTCAGCGACCAGCCGTTCACACTGCACTGCACAGCACCGCGCTGGCCTGAGTCGTAAAACGGGCTGGCGTCCCAAGTCCAGGCTAGAACGAGAACGTGCCTCGACGCCAAAAAAGCTCGTGATGTAATGGCCGTAGATCCTCACGTGTACGTCGGACTACTCCATGCCTTCTCTCTTCCTCGACAGCAATACTGAAAGACGGCGACAGAGATGACGAGGAGGAAATACGCAAACTCGCACGATGCCGCACCAAGTCCTCCCATCAGCCGGGAAGTTGGCTTCACGCAAGTCGTGCTGCACCTCGAGCATCAGACTTCATCCAGTGCATGCCACTACATGGCTTTCATGCAGCTGTATGCATGGCTGCATTGGCTTCTACCAATCATTTCACAAACAAACTTGGGTAACGCAGCAATTCTCCTTTCCTCGCACAGTGCGTGGCTCGGACATTTTCAGCCCGAAGACACTGGTAATTCCTATTTGCAATTGGTATGTTGATGTGGTGTCATTACTACCGACAGCGAAGCAGCTCCATTGCGGCGGAAATCGTGAACTCAGGAAATGTATTCACGGCTCTTTCACATAGTCATCATCCCACGCGCTCGCTTACCTAGACCGAACCTTGAGATGCGCTCGGAAAGGTATAACTACTAACCGGTGGCTGGGGACCGCTTTGGCGACGAACGCGACTATTCATAGCAGGGGACTCCTTTCTCTACCAGAACGCAGCCAGCTGTCGTCCTACATTTCACCAGGTCGGTACCTGAGTAAAACTTTGGGAGTGCATGCATACGTTTGCCAGGTTGACTCTCGCCACAAGCTCCAGTGAGTCGGAAACAGCGGAGCACTTTAGACTGCGTACGGATGGCCTGCAAATTGTTCGATTTGCAAGAGCACATATCAGACGTTGCCGCAAATGGACGATGGGCTTCTGCCTATGTGAAGCAAGACATTGACACTGACTCCCAGAGAGGATGGTCGGTTTGTGCCAGCGCGGCTAACTGCGACGATGAAAAGACGCAAGTAATCGTGAGCATACCAAGAACTCCATTCCCCTATATGACATCCTCTGCTGAAGTGATGTCTCACATGCAGACAGCGTCCGAAGGTAAGGACAGCAAGGCAAACCTCCCATCTATCGCTCGGCATCACACCTCCACCACCACTCAATACTCCTCATTCACAACAACCCATGCTCCCAAGGCTCATCCCTCATCTCAAACGGCGCACCCTTCAACTCCCCAAAATATCTAATCTTCACATCCTTCAAATTTATCCCCTCTTGAGGTTGATCCACACTCGCCAAATTCACAGCAAAAATATCAAACTTCTTTCCTTCATGCTCGAAATACCCTTCCATCCAAACATGAGCACCACAATCTTGACAAAAGTAACGGGCTAAACTCTTTACGCGTGGTTGGTAGTTTCCTAGAGCTGATCTTGGGGCTGTGGATTCTGTGAGGAGGGCGAAATCTGGGTTTTCGGGATTGGGGAGCATCAGGTTTGTTGTGCTGAATTTGGTGCAGAAGGTACAGTTGCAGCGGGTTGCGGTGAATTTTCCTTTTCCTGCTTGGGGGATGGGGATGCGGAAGGAGTATTTGATTTTGCTGGAGAAATGGTGTTTTAGCATTGGGTCTCGAATGTGTTGTTGTTGTTTATGTATGCTGCTTACCCGCAATGGCAACCTCCTTTGATTTCTTGCTTTTCTTCTGACATCGTGAGTATTCGAAGACAAGACTACCTGAAATGGAAATTTGAGGACGTGTGTAAAGATGAGAGGTGACAATGTTCTTCCAGCTCGTATCTATAACACTTGCTGGATTGTTTTGAACGGAGTTTCAGCTCTGTGCCGCAGTGGTATGGCTTTCAAAGCTCAGGCAGCAATTCCAATCAGAGTGAAGAGCGAGAGCTTCGGTGCTGAGGCGCGACGATCGTGGAAATCCTTCGCGACTTTGGCCCAAGCATTCGCGACATCAGGTGACTTCAGGCGGGCATTCGGACTTTTCCCACGTAAGTTGACCATGGCAATGATTCTAGAGACCAAAAAGTAGGCCCCGAGTCTGTGCTGCTGTGGGCTTCACAGAACTCCATGATCGGTCTTCAATCCACGGGCATTGAATTTGACAGGAGTTGTATTCACTTACAGGATCCATCAAGGTGCCCAATCCTTAGCGCCCCAGAAGCTGAGGCTGGCTGTTCATGTGATTGTGTGCTCGGGAGAAATATACTGAGAGCATGATGGTAAACGCGAACATCCGAATATTCTCAAAACAATGCTGACTTAGGTATGCTGTTTTCCTGCTGATGCAGCCCGGCTCTGGTGGGCTGATGACATGACATTCATGATCTCGTATTCTCGTCACTTGCTCGATCTCTTCTCGAGCTGATCCTTGTACTCTGCCTTGATATCCTCCTTCAAATCTCCAATCTTGTCCGTAACACGTCTCACCAGTGGCGGAAGGTCCTAGCTTCCGCGACTGCCGCGACGCCATGGACTCACAGAGTCGTCGGGATATCTTCTACCACTGACGCCAGTATCTGCGAAGCGAGTCTGCTTCGGACGGCCATGTCTGCGATCCTCGCCAGAGTAGTCTTCGAACTCGCTTCCGCTCATCCTCGCACTTCGTCTCCTGTCGCGTGGGTCACGATGGCGGTCTCTTGGATCTCTCGATGGTGGTCGATCTCTAGGGTCAACGGAAGGCGGCCTATCTCTCGGATCCATAGGCGGTGGTCTGTCTCTCGGGTCCATTGGAGGCGGCGGGCCTGCATCAGGCGGATAGCGAGCATCTCGAGGATCACGAGGAGGTGGCCCATCGTGTCTCGAGCCCATTGGAGGACCGGAAGGGTAGGGAGGACGATGGTCTGGTGGCACATCTTCATAAGGCGCAGGAGAGTCATATCTTCCTGGCGGAGGTCGCGGACTTCCATATCTTCTGTCTCTTGGGTCACTTCCTGGCTCTGGGCTTCGACTAGGATATCGTCCTTCATCACGAGCCCTCCGGAGTGAAGGATTGCGAAGGGGAGGTCCACCTTGGTATGGCTGCGGACCCGGCGGCGGTGGGCCTGCCGGTGGCCTCTGCTGGAAAGCAGGTGGAGGCGGGCCGGGATGCTGCGCTACAGTCGATGCAAACAGCGGACTAGCTGATGGCGCGAAGGAAGGACCGACGCCATTATGAGTAGGAGGCGGCGTATTTGGCCTTTCGTGGACAGAAGTCCTTCTACGACTTGGATCATCATAGCCTGCGCCGAAGTAGTCATCGCCTTCTCGCTGACTTGGCGTTGGATCGTGACTTCGGGAATGGCGTAGAGTCTGGTCCCGATCAGAATCACGAGGATCCGCAGCTGGACGATGATGCCGATGTCTGCTGGAGTTGGAGCCTGATGGCGGACTGTAAACTTGACTCGTGTCCTCATCATCTGCATCGTCTGGAAAGCCGCCAGAAACTGGTCGATCAGGCCTATCAACTTGCGAGCTTCGTCGCCTGCGGTGCTGGCTAGAATGATGACTGTGGCTTGAGTGCTCTCTGGGCGGATGTGGATGTCGATCGGGGTATGCTCCAGCGACAGCCGGCGATGCAGCTTCGTCAGGACTGTATCTGCTATCCGGATGGCTCTTTCTTCGCGAGGGATGATCTCGAGAATGGCTTCTGCTGTGGCCATCCCACAGATGAGGACTGCCGACGCTGCGCGCGATGCGACCGAAAGTTGATGCAGCTTCTTTGCCCTTGTCGAGCATGGTTGGGCGAGGGCTCAAGGCTGGCCTCTTCGAGCTGCGACGGACGATCGATGGTCGGCCATCTACATGTCTGTACAGCGGATTGCGGAAATATGCCAATGCTGGTCCCCTGGAATCGACAGAACCCTCCTCATCAGTGACATTTCCATCTTCCCGACGAGGCGGCGGATGGGCGCGCTCGTGGAGGCGCCTTGGAGGAGTCTCATCATCATGCTCGACCTCGATGCGCTTCATGCGCTCTTCTTCCTCCGCTTCTCTTCTCAAGCGTTCTGAGACGCCTTCATACCAAGCAACCATGTGCTTATCTGGCTCGAGAGGAAAGCACTCCCGAGGAAGAATTTTGGGAAATACTTCTCCTGTGTCGTGGTCCTTGACGTCCCACTTCCGCACTGCTTCGCGCAAGAAGCTTGAATGCTCGTCAGGGCCCAGCAGGACTTGGATGGTCTGCCACATAATCCATCCTTCTGTCTTCAAGGCAGGCACGGTCGGATCTGTGAAAGCTGTTTGATGTGTGTGATGTAATGGCTGCAAGCTGTGCAGACATCCCAGACTCTTATAGATGAAGGCAATACTCTCGCTCGGTGTGCCCAAGAATAGCTGATCGTAGTTTCCGTGAAGATCGCGGTAGAAATGAGCGAGCTGGTTTGGCGTGAGATCCGGGTTGTCTGAGGTTTCGTACATCTCATTCTGCCATACTCGTCAGCCTTTGCTCGATCCGGAGTAGCGATCAAAACTCACCATGAGATCTTTGAGACCTCGCAACAAGCTCTTCAGCTTATCAGTACCGGTCTTGTCCGGCTTAAACAGATATCCCCAATACTCGTACGCCTCATGCTGTTCCACGTCCGCCTCATGCTCGTCGGCCTCCTCCTTCCTCTCTTCTTGTCGCGCTGCCTCTTCATTTGGCGGAGTCGCATGGCCCGCTGTGGTCGCCATCTTCGAGTCCTTGACTTGAGCGCTAAAATCGGATCTAGCTGGTCTCTGGTCGAGAAACACTGATCCAGTGGTAGCTCTTCGCGTGGCAAGCCAAAAGTGACGGTCTCAACTCCACGAGACTCGCGACAGTCGTGCGACTCATGGGCCCAGGACTTCACGCGGTCCTCGAAACGTGATTCAGACAGCAGGTTCCCACTCCAAGAAAAGGTACCCTTGCCGAACAAGCTGCGCGGTGATGCAGCAGATCGTGACGCGGGCGAGTGTGCAATACTGTGAAGGCTGTTGATGTTTACTGCGGTGTAGCACGAATTCAAGCAGGAAGCTCGCACATATACCAATGTCTCTCCGTCTCCATCCGCGCTCGTATGACAGGTCAGTCAGGAAGTCATCTGCCTTGCGCGCTGCCTGCCTGTCATGATGTCTTTGGTAGCTGCAGGTCAACGATCCCTAGCTCCATGTACGTCACTCACGCGGAGGCTGAGCTCATCGGCCGACGAAGCAGAACTATCAAGCTTGGCATAAACGAAGATGAACAATGAGGCACGATGGAGGTGTATTGTATTAAAGCTTTCATTGATCGTCATCTCTGGTGCAAGTTCGCTGCTGTAAACTAGTACACTGCGGTCCTCAGCCCTGCTGACTAGACCGACTTTCTTCTTGCTGAAAGGCCATGCCACGTCTATCGTCTCTCATAACCGAGACATCTGTAAACCACCCAAGCGCCGATGCAGCTGTGCAGAATTGGCAAAGTCAATTACGCTTTTCGCGAAACCACGTAGGCAGAGCCCTCTAGTGCTCGAGCAGTCTCAAGCTACCCTGCACAACCACGTTCTCGAGCACTGAGCCCGGTGGAATGTCGATGGTCTGACCCTCAGTTGCCACAATGATGACAGTTCCCTTGAGGATGACACCGCGGCCAAGGTTGACAGCACCGGTGATGGTAAGGTGATCAAGCTCAAGAATCTTCGGGATCGATGGAATGCGACCCTGGAAGTTGGACACCTTCTTGAAGTCGCCGCCGAGCTTGATGAGCGGAGCTGGGCCGAAGCGGTTTGGATCCATCACAAGCTGACCGTGCTTGAGTGTGTAGAGATCTGACTTGACGAGCATCAGGTCTGAGCAGGTCTTGACTGGCAAGAAGCGTCGACGCGGCACGTTGACACCGTGAGCGTTCTGGAAGTGCTTGATGGCAGCACCGACAGCAGTCTCGAGCTGAATGATGCTCACATCTGCCTCGCCCTTCTTGTCGGCTGGGATGCTCTTGCCGTTTGGAATGATCTCCATGGCGAGTTCGTTGTTCTCCACAACACGCTTGACAGCACGGAGGTTCATCCAGATGTTGTTGGT
>AWYD02004132.1:0-35815 GCA_000504365.2 Pseudocercospora pini-densiflorae CBS 125139 | reverse complement strand
ATTTAGATATATAATATTATTTAATAATTACGGGTTTAATTTAGGCTAGATTAGACAACTTATTATATACGCTAAGTTATTAGTAATTAGTATAAAGATTAATAGAGAGACATAGTAGATTTCCTTTATTCTTTTATATGTTCTTCTTTTATGTAATAAAGCATTAACCTTTATGTGAAGCAGCACAGGCCACCTTGCCTAAAGAGGAAAGTACATCCCTTTTATCTAAGGTAAGGGGGTATGTTGCACATAGCCGAGATCACATAATTCTTAGCATTCGCAGAGATTTCAACACCTGTTCTCAAGCAATATTGGATAGACAATAAGCAATACAATCATTCACTTATTCAGTTGAACGCTCCTGATAATGCAGTATTACGTAATGTAATCAACTGCGCTGAGCGTGATAGATGGCATCGCTTCTATCGCTCATTGAAGCCCCCGCAAGCGAGATCGAACGCCTCCGCCGGGATCTCAACACGCGTCCATCGCGCGAAGCAAGAGCTGAGGATAAACATTCGGGCATTGGGAAGTTCGCAGTTGAGGATTTGTGGCCATGCGAGGAGTACGAGCCATTGTGAAGCATCCGCGTGATATGGCCTATTTGTTCTTGGAGAGTGAGTATCTTAGGTGGATGCATCTGAGAGTGTTGCGAGAAACACTTCTGTGAAAGTGCCGTCTGTGACCTTCAACTCCTGTTCTTTCGAGACTGAAACTGAACTAACGGAAGAGCATCGGCACTGTTTAAAGTGCATAAAGGCAGTCGTGGAGGCGAATCGGAGGTAGTCGTTCTGCGAGCTTTGGACTTGCGCTATGTGCTATGAAGGTGGTATTGTATATCTGCTTTGCCTTACTTTGCAAAAACGCGAAACTATCACTACGACGCGATACGCGCGAATGCTCAGCTACTACCTTGTGGCAGGAAGGTGCCTTCCATGCGTGCTGCGACGCGGACCCACAGAGCTTAGAGCTCAGGATCCAAATGATTCTTCTTGCAACACCTCATTGCCCGGCTTGCGCTGTGTCTACTGCGCCGTTGCCCTTGCACAATGGCGACGAGAACGGTGCAGAGGACACGCGTGGCAAACAACCTCACCAAGACTGCAATCACGCAGAAGCAAAGCCTCGAAGTGGTTCAGACACTCCTTCATGGCAGCGTGAGTCGTCCATCAGTCTCAGCCGAACAGAAATGACTGACTTCTCGCAGCTCAGCAGTTTAGCCTATCTCCGCAGTTTCTTCAGCGAAAAGGTCTTCGACACGCAGGCATACGCCGCTCATGAGCGCTTGCCATCTTATCGCGAATATGCAGATGGCAAACTACCCGACATACCCAAGGGCAGTACCAGACCGCACACAACGATGCAGGTACTTCGCCGTGGTCGCAGTAAACGAGTCGACACTTTTCTTGACTGGCTTGTAACGTTTCCCGGTCGCTGTGAGACGTGCCTGCCGTCCGCATGCTAACATTCTGTGCAGGAGCACGGTGCCTTTGCAGCGTTGAAAGTCGGCAAGCTGCGTGCCTTGCAACTCTATGTGCACACCAACGAACAAGACCGCGGAAAGGTCATCGAGACTTACACCTTTCGCATTCAGTACCATGATGACGGCAAGGGTGGCAAATTTTTGGCCGGAGTGGACCTTGACAGTCCCGGGAGGAAGAGCCTGACCGTAGACGCGACCGCTGTCGCGCTGCAAACCTTGCTTCGCTATGTCATGGAGATGTGCAATGGCTTGCCGGAGCTTCCAGGTGCGCATACATGACTCTTACCACCAGCAGACTACTGATACTCTTACAGATGATCGCTTTGTTTCAATGGCACTTTACCTTCATAAGGAGACAGGCCATGACTTCCAGCCTCGAGCAGACTTTGAGCCCAACAGCACGACGAAGCTGGTATTTGGACTAGCTGACGGGTGGGAGAAGAAATCGCGGAAGTTCGACGACCTCTCATCTGCTTTTCACACGTGAGTACAATTTGCGCAATTTTGTGACAAGTTGTCATGAGTCTATCTCTGACATACTGCTAGCACCGCGTTGACCGTTGCACACCTTTACAATACGACTCTGGGCCCTCTCGCTACTGTAGCAGAGCCAGTGCGTATTCCATCTCAACTCGAGTACAGCGCGGACGACGCAGAGGTCGACCTTCTTTCCGAGCCAGGAGGAGAAGAAGTCGCGGCAGCCGATGCATCAACAATAGTGCCGAGCACAGTCGGCCGAACGCCTGCCTTGACTGTACCTTCAAGCCCAGTGAATTCGATTAAGAAGTCACACTTTGGCAACCTCATAACACCAGCACCAACATCTGACGCAGCAGCGAAACTGAGAAGCACATCGATTCGACAATCGAGCTTCGAGAGTGTTGCACAACAGCATGTGACAGCTCCTGCAGCTTCACAGCCTGTCGATACACAGGCAAGTAATGTGCCGAACATGAGAGGTGCACTCCGGCAGATGGTGATACCTGACCACTTGACCCAAGGCGATACTCAAATTCAGCATTTGCAGGATGCCGAATTAATGAATGAGGCGATAGGTGACTCGCCATGTCTTTCAACCCATTCTTCAGTACCGGACCCGATCTCAGCAAAAGCTCTTCTGCTGCCAACCGTGACGCAACAGCTGGATAGTGAGAAAACGAAGCTTCAGGATGCTGCAAGAAAGCTAGCCAAGATTAGCAAATCCCGCGCGAAGAAGGGAGACGTAGTCCTCTGCCAATGCGGCGTCAAGCAGGAGCAGGCTGCTATGGTAAGAACCATGCAACAAATCTGGGTCGAGTTCGGCTAATCATGCACAGGTTCAATGCACGTATTGCAAGACTTGGCAACATCTCCATTGTCATGGCTATACCGGCAGTAACGACCCTCGATTGGCAGAGACTCACGCGTGCTACAATTGTTTGCTAGGGAATGCCGGAGACGATGCTCTAGCTGCGCTCAAAGATCTGGCACTGAAGAGACATGCAATGAACGTTGCTCTCCGAAGAGGGATGACAAGTCAAGCGGATTTCGTGGTGGCTACAGGTAAGAAGCGCTGTACAGGGTGCCCTGCATTTCACTAACGACTCGCAGGCCTCTCCTTAGATACTGCTACATCACTTCACGATTACCTGCGCCAGGAAGCTTTCATTACACCAGCATCGCGCCCTCACAGACGTGGAGCCGCATATTCGAGTGAGGCACGATTCATCCCGACTCGGGAAGGCGAAGCATACAACAAGATGCTTGTGACTCTCTTTAACCCGCTGAAGCACATTGAGCGATTTGTGAGTGCAGCATTCGGATTGAACACTCCTTGCATTCACTGACCTCTTCAGTACTGTGAGACTTCGCTTGATATTGGGGAGCTTGGACAACAAGTGCGGACTCTGCGAGCCGCGAGCATGCCACCTCCCGACACGCCTGCGTCTCAAATGAGAGCTCGCAGATCTGCTACGCCTGCCTCCAGCCTCGATCTTGGTCAATCTGTCATGCCAACGGAGACGCCTTATCCACATCGATCGTCACTGCTCAAGCGGCCCTCCGAAGACGACATCTTCAGCACGCCTGCCAAGCGACAGGCCATAACTCCAGTCTATCTGCGCTTCTTGAGCGCGCAAGCACTCCGAGCAGATGGGCTGTCTTCAAGTCCTTCTGTCTATCAGCAGGAACTGTGATCTGAGAGCAAAAGCAATTGTCAACCTCGTGCACACCGCTGAGGTTACGCACAGCTCTGTGTCTTCGCATCTCCTGCTGGGCGGCATACGCTCGGAATTTTGGCTCATATTAGCACTACTTAGCTGTGAGTACCAGGCTTCGCTTTGAGGTGGAGCTTCAGTATGACTATCTTGACACTTCATAGTACATCCTTGGTCCTTCAATACTCTTCTTCACCCACAACCCAATAAGACTTCTGCCAATTGTCAGTGACTCCTCCACCATCCGACTGCAAAGTTCCGCGAAGACACGGCTTGCCGTAATAGAAAGACCATTAAATTCCTGATCTGTTGGGACATCGTGTCAAACTCAGCACAATACCTTGATAAGCTTCTTGTCCTCACAGCCAATGCAGTCACCGCGAAAGCCCACACACCTTGGGGTTGAATTTCCTCTTATAAGACACGGCTGCCTCCTTATCTCTCCTTCTCCAATTTTCCACAATTCCCCAGAATCCAACAGAACCTACTGCAAAACACAGTCAAACATCGAAGATATCATCAACTCGAAAATGGCTCGGGACGAATTCGAGCTCCAAGATCATGGCGAGCCCATGGTCATCGGAAGCGATCGGGGCAGTAGTGTTGCTAAGGACGTCGTGAATGTCGACGAGCATAAGCGACACAACTCAGACTCAAGCAAATGTGTCTCAGTAGACAGAATCTCCAACAATGATCCAGATGGCTATAATAACGTCCTGGAAGAAAAAACCCATCCTCAATATACAGCCAAGGCCTGGACTTCGCAACGAAAATGGATGATCCTCATTGCAATGTGGTTCGTTCAGGTCTCACAGAACTACAACGCCGCCGTCTTTCCAAGCATGTTTCCTTTCATCGAGGAGCATTTCCACAAGACCTCGGAACAAGCAAACATCGGCCAAATGCTCTTCCTCGTCCTCTACGCTTTCGGTTGCGAACTCTGGGCACCCTTCAGCGAAGACTTCGGACGTAAATGGGTCCTATTCTCCTCTCTCTTCCTGGTCTTCTGCTGGCAAATCCTACTCGGCGCATCACCAACCTTCACCGCCATCCTCGTTGCCCGAGCTCTCGGTGGTCTCTCCTCAGCCGGAGGCTCCGTCACCTTAGGTATGGTCGCAGACATGTACGAACCCGAAACACAGTTCCAAGCCGTAGCATTCACCTGCTTCGGCTCAGTCTCAGGTTCCGTCTTCGCACCAATAATCTCCGGAATCGTAGCAATGACTCTGGGAGGTCGCTGGGTAGCTTACATGTCCGTAATCCTCGCGGGCCTCACGATCTTGATCCACCTTTTCATCGTCCCAGAAACCCGCGCCGAAGTCTTGTTGGACCGCAAAGCAAAACAAATCCGCGCAACCGACGTCGAAGGACCAGGAAAAGATATCAAAGGTCCCTGGGAAGCCAATCCCCTCAAGTCCCGTCTCCAACCACGCGCAATCTGGAAAATGCTCTATCGCCCTTACGTTTTACTGGTAACAGAACCCATCGTCCTCTTCAACTCCCTCCTCTCAGGATTCAGCGACGCTTTAATCTTCTCCGGTCTAGAATCCTTCGGCTACATAATGGCGAAATGGAATTTCAATCAAGCGCAAGTAGGATACTGTTTCGCTTCCCTAATGATCGGATACCTAATCGGTTGGGCACTATGGTCACTACATTACCGTCTAAACCCAGGACGACCCGCAAAGAACAACAATTGTCCCGAAGAACGACTTTGGCTTCTTTGCTGGGTCGTGCCACTCGAAGCCGCAGGACTCATTGGTTTGGCATTCTGTTCTCTAGGTCCCAAATACGGAGTCCCATGGATCGCACCTTTAATCTGCGTCGGGTTGGTCGGAATCGCAAACTATGGAATCTACATCGCAACGATCGATTACTTGATCGCAGCATATGGACCTTATGCCGCGAGTGCGACTGGAGGGAATGGTTTCTGTCGAGATTTGTTCGCTGGTCTTGCTGCACTGTATACCAAGAAGGCATACACCACGATTGCGGTAAACACGCCATACGAGCTTGTCTGGCCAACGCTGATTTTCGGAATCATTGGTATTGCGCTTGCGATCCCGGTTTATGTGTTCTACTTTAAGGGAGAGTGGTTCCGTGTTAGGAGCAAGTATGCTATGAAGCTCGAGGCTGAGAGGCAGGGACATTGAGAGTCTTCTGCGGAATAGTGTTTGGGTAGAAGGATTGCGGCGCGACGACTGAGACCATGATTTGTCTCAGATTCTTGTAAGATTGGTTTCGAGGTTGTAGTTCAAGTTCAGGAGTATTTCTTGCACTCAATGGCATTCTAGAGATAGACAATAGATCAAATATTAGCTTTGACGAGCTTCAATCACTCACTGCCAAGGTATTTCTCCGAGGCATGGGGAAGTCAAAGTTGTCACGTTCCAGGAATTCGTTGCGTTGAATGATTATCTGCATTCAGAATGATGCTAGCCATGAGGCAATTCAGCTCTGGAAGTCTTCTTCTTCCAACTTGTCATCCTATGAGACCGCACCGGAACCCTCCAACTGCGTAGCCTCACGCTGCAACGGCCCATACTGCTGCTGCCACTTCAGCACGCCTGCTTGAAACCTTGCGGCCGTTTCTAGCGCCGTCAATTCATCCAGTGGCTTGTCGTCCGGGGGTACGTTATTCATCCAATTACTCTGTACTGCACCGCCCGCTATCATGGTCTGCATCTCATTGACGAGCTGGGCACCTTCTCTTGTGACAGACTCGCTCATTGCTGTCAAGAGCGAGTTCATGTTGTTATATGTCCGCTCGACAGGCTCTGCATCGCCCGGCTTCATGCTGTTGCCATTGACCGCATTCTTCTTGCCCCGACCAAACTTGGCCTTTCCAGTAACAACTCCATTTTCCGCAGGTGGACTGGTTTTACCGCCAGCGCTGGTGTTGCCATTTGTCTCTCCATTTCCAAGACCGTCGGGAGTCTCATCACCACTCCCCGAAAGCATGATCTGTCTTTTTCTGCCATGAGGTGATGATGCGGCCTGTTCGTACTTTGCCTTTGTGTACTGATTGTTGCCAAGCTTCTTAGGAGGCTTCTTGCCAGGGCCTTTCTTGGGTGGAACCTTGTCTGCAGGGGGCGGAGACGGCGGCTGGGACGAGGGCGGTGGTGGTGAAGTCTTTGCACTTGGCGTTGGCTTCGGTGTTGTGTCTTCCGCCGCGTCGGCATCTTGGCACGAGTTAGTCTAACAGTGGGCACACCTGTTCTGGATTCAAAGCTCACCATCGTTGCGTCTGCTCCTAGCACGCTCTTGTCGTCGACCAGCGGCTTCAGCCTTCTGCTTCTCACGCTCCTTGTCTTTCTCTTTCCTCTCGGCTTCTCTTGCCAGAAGCGCGGCATCGGCCTTTGCTTTCTTCGTTCTACCGGCAGCGGTGTTGGTGCCATCGTCGGAGTCGTCCTCCACTGACGCCGTTCTCTCGATTGATGACACAGTCTCCGATGCTCGTCGTTGTCGCTTGGAATCCTGCTTACTTCTGCCTCAGAGTCAGTTGCTGCTTCTCGCCAATAGATTTTTCTTCACTCTTACTCTTCGCTGCTGTCATCCCGGCTACGCTTGCCATTGCGCCGTCCTATGGTACCCTCACTACCAGGTCCAGCCTCACGCTGACTTTCCTCGATAGCTTTTCGAAGCTGCTCGTCCTCATCGTCATGCTCTCGGCTGCGCATCGTGGTCCGCCTCTTGCCCGTGCTAGGGTCAACGCTTTCGCGTGCGTCTCGCGCCGAAGCTCTTTCTTTTTTGGCATCCTTGTCCGACTTGCTGACGGAGCCTTTGCGGTTGGCTTTAGGGTGGAGTGGGAGGTAGAGCGAGTACTTTTGCCTATTGTCTTCTGTCTTAGCCGCCACTCTTCTCACGGCCGCGTCGTGGTACCGCGCCATTGCGGAATTGGACCAAGGTGGATATAGGGTTTGTGCGAGAGATGTATAAAAGGGCAATGAGTGTATAGAGGGGCGTGGCATGGCACGAGGTGAGAATCAGCAGTCGTCATGTTTTCGCACAAAGCGAAAGGACGCAGACTGTGACTCCTCTTCCCGCCTGCAAAGCCGTTGCCTCGTTGTTTCCTCGCTTGTCTGGCGCTGCCCTTTACACGGCAGGAACGAGTTGAAGAGTTTCTTCACGGAGAAGGTGCAGGAAAGAGCGTACATACCCTCTAGAATCTACTGAGATGGCGTGCAGTTTGGGGTTGCACTGCTCACAGTAGTACTTTTCCGGACTCTGGCTCTCTTCTACAATGCCCACACACCCTCCATGCTGCCACACAGTACAGCCATCGCAGAGAATGAAGAGCCCGCCGGCGTCTTCTGCCTGCGCGTCTGGGTTGTCTGCAAAAGCTTCGCTTTGTGGTGGGCCGGGATACTCTTGATGTCCGCAAATACAGCGTGTGATTTCCTCCTCTTCTACTGCCTCTTCATCGCCGTCTTCCGCAATGTCTGCTTGCTTGGGGTCATGATCGTCTCTGGCGGCGGCCTGCGCTCGCTGGCTCCGTCGTGGAGGCTCGCTGATATCCTCAGACGACTGTGACCGCGGAGTTGCAGATTTCTGGGTATGGCTCCGCGAATTCTTATCTTGACGCATGGAGGAGAGCGACGACGAAGTGGTGGATGCTGGTGCTGCCGGAGCCCCTCTTGTGCTCCGCCGCGGCGGCGACGGCATCGAGGATTGATGACCAGTCAGAGATATTCGTCTGTCTTCAGAATTGCGGGTCTAGACAGTCAGATCTAGTTGCACATTCGCAGCAGTGTCGAAGACTGCTGACGAGGAGCGGGGATGTCGCGAAGAAGAGGTTGGTCGCGCGCAAGAAGCTCTTAGTGCAGGTGGAGGAGAGGACTGGGTCGTCGTATTGAGAAATGTAGTTATGAAAATTGCCGAGTGCTCTCAAGCCGGAGAAGGGATATGAACGATGCCTGTGAGGGTGTCGACGGTGAGGTAGTAATGGGGTATGGCGGTGGTGCTAGAGGCAGGCTCAGGATGGAGATCTGCCAAAGCACTCGCGCGCATTGTGAACGCTTGGCTTGGACCCGACGCCTACCACCTCTCACGCTTGCCCGGGATCGGCTTTACCCTAGCCTGATTTGTGTGACGAGCTGGGAAGGCGCGTCAGAGCATTTCGTGCCTCAGGATCGATCATCTCGTTCTATGGCCACAATAAATCGCATGAGCGGTGAAGGCACAGTGTAGAAGGCGGATATGCTGTTTTGACTTAGGCGCCGACATGTTGTTGTGTTCGTTGTGCGAAGCGGGTAATAAAATGCATCCAGAGAGGAGAGAATGAGGAGGACAACGTTGAGAGCAGCGGAAAGGGTCTTTTCGAAAGCTTGGCCGGGGAGCTGAATCGCAGCCCAAAAACAGCCGGGATAATTTGTGTAAGCAATGCGAAAGATTTGACAAGCTTGAATGAAGGTCAATTAAGAGTGTTTCGCGTGACTGCCAACATGGTTGCCACCTCATGTCGCGGTTGTGGCAGCGTCGCAAGGAGGACCATCGGGCAGCGCGGAGTGACGAGATCGCAGCACGGGATCGGGATCCGTCCTTCCAAGCTTTCGGCAGTCGGATGCTGACTGATCGATTTTGCTTGATTTCTGTTCGTCATTGCGAGAATTCGGAGAAGAATCGAAAATATTTGATCAATAGGCAGGAGCCTATAGAGAGTGCCTGCATACCGCTTCTGATGGTAGACATGCTAGCAAGGGCATTGCGACGGTCTTTTTGCAGAGCTCTCGCATCTTGTTTCCAGGGTGCAACTCTGTCGTGAGCCCTGCAGCGGCCTGCAGAAAGCCTCTCTCGCCAATAATCGCCGAGGCCTATCCGTCTTATCAGCAGAGGAGCTGTAGATCTTATACAGCAGACGCCTATCTATGAGCGCGCGAATTGCTTTGGTCATGGATGCGCAGTAGACGCACTGCATTCGAAGCTCGATCGCTGCAGATAGGGAGTCCACGTTGTACGGGCAAGGACACGCGGTGCACTTCAATGGCTGGCCCTACTGACATGCACGCGAGAAAGTCTATGTAGGTAAATGGTTTACATTGCGCACAGCCAGATCTACGCCTGAAGATCCTCCTGCTTTGGCGGCTTGGAGGGCTTACCTTCACTGAAATCTTGTCGTCTTGTGCTTCTCTTTCCTTTTTGTCTTTACCTGGCACCTATTCTACTGTCTATTGGATTCACCATGGCCGATAACGAGAAACAGCCTCCGAATGTCTTCGACGGCGATGCCCAGGAAGAGCTGGCATTGGAAAAGCTTGGATACCAGCAAGAGTTGAAAAGGTCCTTCGGCTTGATTGGCATGATCGGGTTCTCCTTCTCCATCGTAACATGTTGGAGTGCATTGTCCGGAGTACTTATCATCGGCGTCGAATCTGGTGGCCCACCAGTGATGATCTGGTCATGGCTCGGAATCTGCACCGCATCTTTGGCAGTCGCATACAGTATGGCAGAGATGTGTAGTGCCTATCCAGTTGCAGGTGGACAATACAGCTGGGTTGCAGCTCTAGCTCCGAGAAAGATGGCGCGAGGCTTTTCGTACGTTTGTGGATGGTTCATGCTCATTGGAATTCTGGCCATGGGCGCGACGAACAACTTCATTGTAGCAAACTTCATCCTCGGAGTGTCCAATCTGAACAACCCAGGCTACACCATTCAAAGGTGGCACACAGTCCTGGTCACATATGCTGTCGGCATCTTCTCAGCATGCTTCAATATCTTCGGACCTAGTCTTCTCGAGAAGGCGAGTCGCGGGCTGCTTATCTGGAACATCTGCGCCTTCCTGATCATCGTCATCACTATCTTGGCCGTCAATGACCACAAGCAGTCAGCAGCATTCGTCTTCAAGGATTTTGTGAACGAGACAGGCTTCAACAGGCCATACTGCGCTATCGTAGGCTTGCTCCAGTCGGCATTCGGCATGTGCTGCTACGATGCGCCTGCACATATGTGCGAAGAGATCCACAATGCTAGGAAGCAAGCACCACGAGCAATCATTCTTTCCGTATATGTCGGTGCTGTAACAGGCTTCATTTTCCTCATCGCAGCATATTACTGCATGGGATCGATTGATGACACGGCCATGTCGTCCACCGGAGTTCCGATCATCGAAATATTCTACAACAGCACATCCTCGAGAGCTGGCGCAAGCTGTCTGACTGTTCTGCTCATCGTCATCGGTATCGGCGCCAGTAATGCTTTAACCGCCGAAGGTGGACGTGCTGTCTACGCTTTTGCACGGGATCGAGGACTTCCCTTTTCGAACCTGTGGAGTAAAGTCGAGCCGAAGAAGCAGATACCGATTGCTGCATTGTGTTTGACTGTGCTGGTCCAGGTAGCCCTAGACAGTATCTACTTCGGCACGGTGACTGGCTTCAATACTGTAGTGAGTATTGCAACGCAAGGATTCTGTAAGTATGACCAGTGCGTCTTTGCACAGCTTACCCGGCAGGTGGCAGGTTAAAGATGCCATGCTTCCGTACCCGATGGTGCGGTATGGTTGGATTGACCAGACGCGGCATTCTGAGCAGGTCCGATGCGCTTTATGCATATCGTCACCAGCGCTTATGCCCAGACAGGGAATGCAAATCCATAAGCACCTTGACCTGTCGACCATGCGGGCTTCTCCTCGAAGATGCTAGTCGCCAAGGTTGCGAATCGTTCTTCGCGACTTCGTTGCTCTTTGATAGCATGGCGAGCTGATCATTCGTATTACAGATGTGTCGTATGCGATGCCGTTGATGGCTCGTCTCGCAAGCTTGGTATTGCCGTCTTCTAGAGCACAAGCAAAGAAGATCGAGGGAGGTACGTGCAACGTCCCAGATGGCAAAACGCACTGCTACATTATTACTCCTGCTTTTCTGCCGACGCCAAGAATCCGACGCTCCGCAGTGTCAACTCCTGACTGACATGAGACATAGGCCTATACTCCTTGGGAGCATTCAGTGTTCCGCTGAATATCATAGGCTTGGTGTTTTTGCTGTTCACGACAATAACCTTCAACTTTCCGTCTGTGTACCCTGTAACCAGCGAGAACATGTGAGTTTAGCCCTCATTTCCGTGAGAGCCGCATATCGCACAGCATGTGTTGACACTCGCCTGATAGGAATTATACTTCGGCCGCAGTCGGTATCATAATGGCGGTAGCGCTGCGAAGAAAGTCTGCATGAGAACATGATGCGTACAAAGGCACGCCAGTCTTGAGTTGAGGCTAAGCCCCTGTGTTCACCACCTTCTTCGTCGATAGACTCCGGATGATGCGCTGGAATGCGATTCTCCTCAATCCCGGATCAGCTCTTTTGCATTATCAGTGACACCTGTTTGGGCCGCCGAGAGGTAAGACCCAAGAATTCGGAGGCTTGGTATCGTTGCGAGTTTCAATGATCTGCCTCTGAGTTTACGCTAGAAGTCGTTACAAGATGCTTGTGCGAATCAGTAGTACACAGCGGCCACAAGCCGACGGCCAATGCTTAGCCCTCGATTTGTGAGGCTGCTGGTGTGGACATGGCTCGATCTGCCGCGAGCCACCCACGGCCACAGGTGAGCACCACGTCTTCGCAGTGAATGGGAGCGTGAAGCGCGTAAATTCAGTCACATGTAATTTTGAGCATAACTTGCCGAAGCAACCGTCGGCGTCTGGCGTCTGTATCAGTGAGCGAGGCATCCGCCATCAGGTGACAAATGACGCTCTTCGCATCCCTCCCACAGACCCGTTTTGCCCAGCGCCACGGCTAGCACAGTGCAAGCTCCTCGTCAAAGCGTGCAAAGTCAGCGCGCTGGTCGGTGGCTCGGTGGTAACACGGACGAGCAGTGCCGGGCGCGCAATAATTGCTGAGCTCACTCGCCAAAAGGGCAAAAAGCAGGCTGCTCGAGCGTCAGATCTTTGCGTCCCACCGAACGTTGACTTTCCACCCGCTGCCAACACCATCCCCGTCAAAACCTCACTTGGCACATACTTGGCTCGCACTCCTCAGCGTCGACAAGTCTCTTGGCTGTCACTCCTCATCAAATCAGTCCGACGACTGTGCCTGTTAGCCTTTCGGCGCGTTGCGGTCATCGTACAGGCTGATTGCGATTCTAATACATACGCCTGCGACCCCCAGTGTAAGTGGAACTGCTCCCGAGATCATATACCCACTCCTCCTTCAGCCTGCCTCTCTGATATGCACCTGCCTGAGGCTCGCGCTCCTTCGCGCGCCCGATACTTCTCATCATGGCGACGACTAAATTTGGTTTCAGGCAATGGTCCAGTCAGGGCAACCTGCAGACCGAATACTGGATTAGCGACATAGATCTAGGTGGGAGAAGGGATTCGACGCCACATACGCTGGACCAGCCAGACGAGCGGGAAGTAGCAATACATTTCACAGCCGGCTCACTCCAAGGCCTTTACAACAACGACATCTACACGACCACTCTCCCTCGACACGCTGCGGGTAATACCGGCACACTCGAGCAGGACCTAATTCTTGCGCTCAAGACCGGCACCCAGCCCGCCAGGAGGTACCAAGGCTGGCGGAACTTCTTCTCTCCTTCGAGGAAGCGCCCCGCAGAAAGCAGCTACCCTTCCTCGTCCATCTCTACTTCTTCACCCTCACCATCTATAGAAAGCAGCATGGCAGACGTCAAACAGAATAGATTATCAGGCCTGGCCGCATCGCCCAACCACGACAAGCGACCTGGATTTTTGAGCCGGCATTTTGGGCATCACAGACGACAGAGCAGTCTGAATGGCGCGAGATCAGACGCACAGCAATCGCCGCCGCAGTCAAGGCCGTCTACAGCCACCCGGCAAGCATCCCAGCAGCCTGCACCGCAAAGTCCAGCAGTGCAAGCACCAATACTCACCAATGGCAACACCTTAAACACAGAAGACGCGCAAGAGATTCCTGGTATTTCTGTGCGGGCGCCGACAGGAATTAGTGACCAATTTCCTGAGGTGCACTATCCAGACGGCCTGCCGACCCCGCTCAGCACGAAAAGCGCCAAAGGAATCAAATGGGCCGAAAATTACGACGAGCAATCGGCCCCACGACCGCGACGGACGAGTTCTGCAGCAACACACGGCCGGCGGTCTTCCATCTACTCCAAGGCCGCAGAAGGTGACTACTATGCCGAAGGTGTCGATACTGGTGTTGGTTCGAAAGCTCGGCGACTCTCGGTGGCACTTCCGGACGAATTGGTGGTCGACGAAGAACCCTTGGACGCGCATTTTAGCACCTTGTCGCGGATCGCTCAGAAGGAAATCGGCTCAGGCGGTGCTGCTGTCGTGCGTTTGATGAAGAGCAAAACTGCAGGAAATGGTCAAAACAAGGTTGTCGCCGTTAAGGAATTCAGGCCTAGGGATCCGGACGAAGAGAGCCAGTACGATTACGAGCGAAAGATCAAATCAGAATTCGCCATCTCGAAAGCATGTCAACATCCGAACGTGGTCGAAACGTACCGGCTCTGCTACAGCAAGGATGGCCTCTGGTATCACGTCATGCAGTATTGTGAAGTCGGCGACCTGAACGACTTGATAACTAACTCTTACCTATCGCGAGAGGACCGCAACTGCATGATGAAACAACTGGTTAGAGGCGTGGATTACCTACACAGTCGCGGCATCGCACATCGAGATCTGAAGTCTGAAAACCTACTGGTCACGAATGAAGGCTGTCTCAAGATTGCGGACTTCGGCACAGGCGAAGTCTTTGCTGGTGTTCATCCCGGCGTACGGAAATGCAGACGACAAAGTATCGTCGACATGAATGAGCCCATAAGAAAATGCGCTCCAGGTTGGGTCGGAAGCAGGCCATATATGGCACCTGAGATCTACCAACGACTTGGACCGTACGATCCACGCGCTGTAGACGTATGGTCTTGTGGCATTGTCTATCTCACCTTGTGTTTTGGTGGCAATCCTTGGGACTGTGCCTCACCGGACTGCAAGAACTACAGTATCTACTGTAACACATGGGACGATTGGGCGTGCAAATTTCCAGATGAAGAGATCAAGAAAGGTCGACCTTTGCCTGGATTTGTCGCCTCCAAGCACTTCAAAATGCTCGACGACCCTGGCACCAAGACTTTCGTGATGGGCATGCTGCACCCTAATCCAGACAAGCGATGGTCAATCAGAGAAGTTTTGGATTGTCAGACAGTCCACGAGTACGCATGCTGTCAGCAAGACGGCTACAGCGATGATATCAAGACGCGGCAGAAAAAGGCTGCGCACAACCACAAACCACCTGAAAAGAAAGGTCACAAATTCCTGAAGACCGGCAGCTAGGTGGATACACGATCTGAGCATGACTTGGGTTTGTTTGCGTTGTACATACACACGTACAAACTTACGAGTCTAGCTTATAGAACCATATCTTTTGGCACTGTGGAGCCCACACTGATAGAGAAGACGATGCCAAGTCCTGCCATCCCGCACTGTACTACCAAAGCTCCCACACTGCATCCGGAAGCACCTTGCGCATGATGTGCCAATGCCGTTGAGCGCTCTCGGCTTGCACACTTGCCCACGTACCCTCATCTCCCGGCTCCAGCACTTGCTTCGCTGTAGGATCCACAGTCGGGAACGGGATCTCCATCTCAGGTCTCGGCAGCAAATAATGCTGCCTACTCAAGCTCCCCAAGAAATCCTTTTCGTTCGGCGCTCGAAAAGAGATAGGCGGAGCATCCTCATCATTACGGCAGAAAACTACCATATTTAAGAAATCTTGGTCGGTTTCAGCGACTTTACTATTGGCGTGTTTTTCAGGCGGAGCATCACGGAAAATTTTGCATTGGGTTGGAGAAAAGGTGTTCGCGATGGTGTTCAGGACCAGACGCGTTAGCGGCAAAGATAGATCTCCTGCATAGTTGATGGCTATGCGGCCCGTTTTGGGCCTGAGCAATGTACGCAAGTTGCGTAGGAATTTTGTATTGAAGAGATTGAGAGGCTCGGCGCCACCTGTGAAGACATCGTGGATGATGTAGTCGTATCTCAAAGTATCGTCTTCCGGGTCATTTTCGATGTTTGCTGCCTGCTCGGCGACCCACTTGACTGCGTCGCGCAGGACTGAGGTGTGATTTGAGGGTAGAGAAAAGTAGTCGGTTGCGAATCGATGCACGACAGGGTCAAGCTCGACGATCGTCGTCTGGATTCCATGTCCGAGCATTGCCTTGGGTGCTGTTCCAATGCCGAGCCCTATGACGAGGGCTTCGGCTGACGTGTCTGGCACGGCTGTTTCATGCGTTGCAGGTTGCATTAAGCGTACTGCTTCAAGCATTTCGAAGGCTGAGTAGATAGGCTCATTGACCCGCCAGCCTTCTTTGCTTGCGCGTTCCTGGGTAAGGAGCCATTCGCCGCCAAGAAGGGAGTGGTCGCAGCGTAGGACTCTGTATCTGTTCTCCTGGCTTTCGAGGACGGAAATGTATCCTGGTAGAATTGTTTCAGAAAAAAATGTGGCGAATGGGAATTTTGCCCGCGGGATGCTGGGATGTACATACCTGTGTTCGACCATCCTCGATCAATCAGAGTCCAATTGTGGGTGGCGAGTGCATCATTCGTGTGGGCGTAAATGTCTACTTGCGGGTTCAAGAAGACAGCGTGCAGTATAGCAGGAATTGCCAGCAATAGTAATGACACATCGCGAAGTGAAGGTAGCTTCTCCGATGATACAAATGAGATCAGTGCGAAGCTCGCTGCTCCGAAGAGTTGCAGCCGCACAGGAGAGGCTTTTGGTTGCATAGAGAAGATCCAGGTGATCTGCCCTGATGTTCTCTTTTCATTTTCAAGGAACATCAGTCCAACAACAATGAATGCAAGCCATCTTCGCCATCCATCAAATCTGGCATTGGCGCCATAGTACTCAGCATAAGCTCCATCCAGTGCCGCCGCCACGGCATACGCGCATGGCACGAGGACTGTATGGCAGCTCAGGATTCCATTCAGTACAGGGCCCCAGACTGGTCCTAATCTTCCACTGAATGGTAGAAGCAGTGTTTGCAGGACCGGGACATAGCACGACCACACTGCCAGCCATCTCAATACGCTCCCGAAGTCCTTGGATCTTGTGTACCCTTGCAGACCAGCTCCAAACGCAAACGAAACGAGAATTGCTGTTTTGTGATTCACTGCAGAAGGAATCGAGCCGTAGACCGGAGCCAGAGTCAATTGGGAGACTGTCGATGCAGCTGCAGCTAACAGCACCAAGGCAAAAGGTAGTGTAAGAGTCGTGAAATTTGTAGATCTCCTTGGCTGCGCAGCTTGATTCGGGGTTGCGTTTTGCTTGGGAGGCATAATTTGTTTATCCTCTTGGCGGTGTTGGCAGGTACGGTCTCCGATTGTCTTGTCTCGATGCTTCGAATACGTGTCTTATTCGTGCCGATTCTTGATTTCCTGTCTCCCGGATCCCGACGTGAATTCGCGCTGTGAGAGTCGGGTCTTTGCCAGTTGCGTGGTTGTGAGCTTCAGATGAAAAGATGAGTACCTCTCTATCCTCATTTCCGCGCCTAGAATATACCAATACACATAATGTTGCGATGAAGCAGAATGGAAGGATGAGGAAGAAGAGATAACGATGATGGACGAGCCAAGACAAGAATCGCTTGCTATAGCTGAAACGACTAAGCGCTTTCAAAGTCGAAGTACTTCACCTGTCTTGACATTTAGTCAAAGCTGTATGGCAATTCGATGGCCTCGTCAAACTGGTAGTCTGCTATCGCCTTCTACTGAGTCTTTAATGTTGTCAGTGGTTCAGAAGTTGTGCTTCAAGAAGTGGTCGTGGTTTCGTGAAAGTCGAGCTCCGGTTGCCCTTGACAACCAAAATGACGTTCTGTGTACAAGGAATTTCTGGTATGCACATGCTCTCCGAAGTTGAAGTTGAGATGGCTTGTGAAGAGTGCCGAATTACCTATGCGTAGGTGGAGGAGAAGGTAGCAGAATGCCTCGACAGCAAGTGTATGGAAAGCGGACGCGAGCGATTTACGACCCACGAGCAGCATTCTCCAGTCCGGAAGCACAAACGACTGCCACGAATCCATCCAATGTCGAACAACCCACGCCCGTCGCGGCCAAGAAGGTCAACCACAGTAAGATCATAATAGAAGATGACAGACTACCGCGAAGATCACCGAGGAAGGCCCTTGGAGAGAAGCAAGTCAATTCGGTCGTGCTACCGCTCGAGGCCATAGATGCAGTCAAGGAGAGTCGGACGAAGAAGCAAGGGACGCATAGGCAAGCAGCGCATATCAAGAGACACAAGATTGGCCAAGATGGAAAGGTTGCTGCTCAAAGACAACATACAACATTCGATGATGATGAACGTCCGCAGCCCTTATCGGCCTCGACGCAAGAAGTGGAAGAGGGAGAATCGCTGCAACCAAGACTTCGGAAGCCACGAGGAGCCAAACGGAGGACTCAGCGTCAGCAGCATGACGAACACGGCGAAGCTATTCCAGAGCCTGTTTCCTGTACTGTGAAGGGTCAGCATATTTTTTTCGAAGATGAGCCTTCTGTGAAACAGGAAGAGGGTTTGCAGACAGCAGAAGAAGTAGCAAATGCTGAGCAGCCTAATCCTATGATACCGCCGTCGGCCGGAAAAGTATGCGAAGAGGAACCTCAGAAGGAAATTTTGAAAGAGGCATTATCGAGCTGTGAAGCCGAGACATGTCCCTACCAACAACACTGCTCCCAGATATTAGAGCTGTCAGCACATCCTCTGACTTGCTTTAATACCTGGTCAGCCGAGCTATCGGAGCACTTCGCGGTCACAAAGATTGCAGAGGCTTCATTCGGCGAGGTCTACCGACTGTCATTACTGGAAGACATCACAGACTTCTGCAATACAGATGAATCTGTATTCAAAGTCATTCCTCTACAAAGGCCGGAAAGCACATTACCTCTTGATAAACGGAAACGAAACGCAGCACTGCTGAAGAATGAAGACATGTCAAAGCCGTCAGACGTTGCAACAGAAGTTCGACTGCTCCAAAGAATGAGCACCATACCTGGCTTTACCAATTTCCGCGATGTTCGAATACTGCAAGGTCGACCTCCGCCAGCATTCGTTGAAGCCTTCAAGGCATGGAACACCAATCAGAAGTCGAAAGGCAAAGACCTTTCACATTTCCCGGATCCAGGGAAGAAGTCCAGCTATACAGACGACCAACTCTGGGCCGTGATCGAAATGCAAGACGCAGGGTCTGACCTAGAACGTCTCATCGAACAGGGAACCTGCACCTCAATCTGGACAGTCTGGGACATCTTCTGGCAAACCGTCCTCTCAATAGCCAAAGGCGAAGAAGGCGCAGAGTTCGAGCACCGCGATCTTCACGCAGGCAACATCTGTATCCGCTCAACAATGCTACCCTCAGACATCGACAGCAACCGCAAACTCAACTTCACATCCCTCGAAACAACCATAATCGACTACACAATCTCTCGCTGCCTAATGCCCGACTCCAAGATCGCATATACCGACCTCTCCTCACCATCTCAAGCCGGAGTCTTCGAAGCAGACGCCACAGAAGAATACCAATACGAGATCTACCGATACATGCGAGGAGCCCTCTTCTTCGATAACGCTTACGCCGAATGGAACCCAGAACATTCCACAGGTCGAGATTGGGAACAATTTCATCCTCAGACGAATCTGGTATGGCTACATTTAGTCCTGTATAAACTTCTGGAACAGTTGGAGTGGCCTTCGAGTACCAAGAAGAAGGCTCCGGCGAAGAAGAACAGGAAAGACCATGCGATATGGAAACGAGCGAGGGATTTGGAGAATGTGTTGTTGAAGGTACAGGATTTGCTTGATCCGGGTGCGATTTGTGAGAATGGGATCAGGTCTGCAAGCGATCTTATCGGTTTCGCCGTTGGTGAGGGTTGGTTGGATTTGGAAGATGTGATTGGCAATGGTGTTGACGAGTCTGCTTTGATTTCACAGCTTGAAGGTTTGGAGTTGAAATGATGATGAGCGTTCTTTAGCATTGGCATTGGCATTGCGTTGGGTCTGTATCTGCATTCGCGGCATAGCGTGGTGTTTTCGCATGCCAAACGGCGCATGCTTCTTGTACATATTCTTCTTACGAGAGCCTGTGAAATCTTGGAGCACGTTCGCCTTCTAGTCTTCTTGCATGGCGTCTATATGTCCATGTCGATGTCGTCGGTCGCGCGACCATTCTCGGCTCCATTGGCCTCAGTAGCAGCGCCGTTGTCTCCACTTGTTTCATCACCTTTGCCGAAGTAATCGTTCATCTCAGCATCCAGCTCTTCTGCCGTCTTCCTTGGTCTGCCTCCCACTAGTGGTCTGCCTTCATCATCGACTCGTGGCTTCCGCTCTCGTGGCTCCCGTGGGCCTCTGCCACCTCTCTCTTCCCTGCGCTCACCTGGCCTACGACCTCCTCCGCGCGGAGTGCCTCTGCGTCTGATCGGCGATCGAGAGCCACGTCCGGGGACGTAACGATCAACATCTGGCGCGGCCAGTCTATCGCTCTTGCGAGGACTGTCGCTTCGCTGCCTTGGTCTTCTGCCGCCATCTCTGCTGTCGTCCCTGCTTGATGTGATTCTGTCGAAAATGCTGCGTGGTTGGCGCTCGATGCGATCTGCAATACCGCGAGGTGGAGCGTCTCTCGATGGGCCGCTTGGCATGAGCGAAATGCGGATAGGTTGGCCGTTTGCGTTCTGTCCATCGAACTTGTGAAGAGCATCGCGCGCATCTCGCTCGTCTTCGTAGATAACATATGCAGTGCCTTGGGAGCGGTCCTGACGATCGTAGAGGAGCCTCACAGAGACTGTAGGGCCCACACGTTCAAACAATTCCTGAATGCCGTCAGTAAGCACATCCAAAGCGAGAGCCTCCCAACCTCACCCTCAGATCGTCCTCAGTCAGCTCGTAATGGATATTGTCAACTCGGAGCTTGCTGCCGGAGCTAAGTGGAATTAGTAGGATGTACAGACGAAGTGTGTGCTGCTAGACATACGGTGCAGAGCCTCGTCCGCCATATCTGTCGTCGATCGGAGCGCGGCTGCGCCTATCGTAGCGGTCGTCTTCAAAGCGGTCATGGACCCAGTCGCTGACAGTTATTAGCTCGCCGAAATGTGTCCTGGATTCGGTTTGACTCACGAGTCAATGTTTGCGGGTTCGTCGCGTCGGTACTGTAAGGCAGGAAGCCCAGGTCAGCTCTGTTGATTCGCGGTAGTTGTAGCAGTCGACCATGGCCATCGTGGTTCGCCGAGTCCGTTGAGTAGAACATTTGGCTTGGACAGGATCGATCGCGTCTGAAAGTGACATATCACGGTACAAGGGAAGGAAGCAGCACCTGTTTTGCAGCCAGTATGTCAGATTGAGTGTCTTATGCTCCGCGTCCATGCAATTTGGTACCTTTCTCACGCCATCTCTGGGATATTCCTCTCTACGTGGCGCTCTCGCCGCTGGCGGTGGTCGACGGTCACTTCCGCCGCCTCGTCCTCCTCTGCCTCTGCCGCCACCACCTCGCTGCGCATTTATTAGGTCGCTGGCTTCCAGATTCGGATTGTGGCTGGTCAGCTTACTGGGCGCTCAGGGCGTTCGCCGATGATTTCGTCAAGACTGCGGTCCATCGCGGCTCGATGTAAGCAGTTCTGTTCGCGAGTGAGTGCTGGACTATGTAAGGTCGCACTTTGATTGTCGCAGATCAGGTTTGCTGAAGCTCGAGAGCCATGTTGTGGTCGAAGCCGCTCGGAAGCTTGCCGAAGCGCGCCAAGCCTTTTGCTTCCATCGGTCTGCTCCTGCTCCTGCTCCTCTTCTCCTGCATCATCTACAAGTTGTACATCAACACAAAATGCACGACAAAGGACGTCAAGTCAATTCTGAGCCTTACGCATGGCCATATAATGGTCGGCTGGACCCGCAGACAACGGCTCTGGTAGTGATAGACATGCAACGCGATTGTACGGCCAAGCACATCCCAACTTCAGTATGCTGACTCTGATGACATTCAACCCCAAGTCTGTGAAGAAGGCGGCTACTTGTCTCACCAAGGATACGATATCGAGAACACGAGAGCCATAATTCCGAACATTAAAAGACTTCTGGATGCATGCAGAAGCAGAGGCTTTCCCATCTTTCATACTCGTGAAGGACATAGAGCCGATCTCTCTGATCTTTCGACCAGGGAGCTTGCCAGGTCGCGCAACAATTCATCTGGGCTGGGCATAGGCGATGAAGGCCCGCTTGGACGGCTTCTGGTTCGTGGTGAGGCAGGACACGACATCATCAAAGAATTGTACCCCCAACAAGGCGAGCCCGTGATTGACAAGCCAGGAAAAGGTGCCTTCACAAGCACGGACTTTGAACTCTTGCTGAGGGTCAAGAACATTCGCAATCTCATTATCTGTGGCGTCACGACTGATGTCTGTGTGCATACGACGATGCGCGAGGCGAATGACAGAGGCCTGGACTGCTTGCTGGTAGCTGACTGCTGTGCTGCAAGCGAGGAGCATTTGCATCGCGCAGCAGTTGAAATGGTCCAGACTGAAGGCGGCGTGTTTGGCGCTACAGCGAATGCAGACGACATTCTGAAAGGCGTCGATGGTTGAACGTTGCAAGTCCTTGGCTTCGACAAAATGCCTGTTGTGAGCCTTGTCCGGACCCCTGCAGGTGGAGACTACTGGAGCCGAAGGCATTGCTATAAAGACGGCCACATATAGCTCCTGGTTTGGCTTGGAAGATCGTCTGGAACATCGAACATGTCTTGAAGTGCTGGAGCTTGGAACTCAAAAGAGGCGACCCGCCCTGAGAAGATCAAGCTTGCGCACGGTTGGAGACTGCGCTCGCACTTGAGACTTCAGCGCACGGAGAGTCCTGCGCTCTCGGGACTGTGTGCATCATTGTACAACCTCGACATGGCGCTTGTCCTGAGGAGGGTTGCGACCATCTCAGCCTCGCGCAAAAGCAAATCTGGCAGAGCTGCTTATGATTAGGTCCTACTGCCATGCAAATCAACATCAATCCAACCACACATCACCTGCTGGAGTATGTACGGCAACAGACCTCTCAAGTTCTCATGAAAATGCCGGTATGTTGGGTACGTACCTTTCCTCGGTCGTTTAGTACGCTTGCGAGACAGGCCTTCCCCACATCGCCATGCTTTTCTCCATGTGCAACCCTGGATCCAACCACGGGTGCACATGCGAGCAGAACGCACGATGGGGTAGTGCAGAGCGCGCCGTATCCGTATGGATGGGAGGTGCCGAAAGAAAATGTGCTGCAGCAGTCCTGGAAAACGCGGGCATAATTGCAATTTGAAACCTGAGCAGGAGTCTTGGAAAAGCCGGGGCTTCCTACAATTCTATATAAGGTCAAGCATCCCATCATCGTGCTCCACTTCTTCACGGCAGACGTCTTTGTGCAATGGCATTTGGCATCTTGAACGATCGTTCTCTCGCTCGTGTCCCAGGTACTGTGCATCTTGAGGAACAAGACCAATACCAGACGGTCCAAGCTCGGCGACAAGACCTCAAGCATGGCAACAGTCGCGGAAGGGAGATTGTGCTTGTTCCGCAACCTTCGGACGACCCGAACGACCCGCTCAATTGGCCAATGTCCGTCCTATCGTCCTTTCTCAAGGTTACGACACTGACTATGAGTACAGCACTAAGAAGATCACAATTGTCGTCATTGTCGTGTTCGGCGCATTCATCATGCCTTCATGCTTCGGCCCACTTCTGTCCGCTGGCACCGCAGTTGTTGCCATTGATCTCAACATCGGCATCGCAGACGTGACCATTCTCTCGGGATACCAGCTACTCGTAGCCGGCTGCTGGGGACCATTCGTCAATGCTCTGTCGCGAAGATATGGCAAGAGGCCACAATTTCTCTTCGGCTCCATAATGGCATTGATCGGCACCATCATATGTTCGGTCAGCCACGACTACACCACACTCCTGGCTGGCAGAGTTATCCAAGGCTTTTCCTACTCGGCCTATGAGAGCCTAATCTTTGCAGTCGTGGGTGATCTGTTCTTCGTGCATCAGAGAGGAATGTTCGTGTCGATCATGTCATTTGGGCTGGCAGCCATTTCGAACTTGACTTCTGTGATCTGCGGACCCATAACTACGAGTATGCCTATTTCCTTCCTGCGGTGATGATTCTCGTGCTGACACCTCAGATCTCGGCTGGCACTACCTTTTTCACATACTGGACGCCCTCCTGGGATTCCAGCTTGTCCTTGTATTCTTCTTCGTTCCGGAAACAGCCTTCGAACGATCTGCCACGCTCGAAATCGACGAGATAGCAGAAGACATTTCCACTTCGACCACGTCCAGTGAAAAGCCGAAAACGGACGAACTCGAACACACAAGATCACGGACGTCGTCTGTTCCACCTCCACCCAAGAAGACTTACGTGCAGTCCCTCGCAATATTCACCGGTGTTCACAGCGATGAGAACGTCATCCATCTTTTAATCGCCCCCTTCCTCTGCGTCATCAATCTGGGCGCGTTGTGGATGGTCGTCGGAGCAGGAGCACTAAACGCCTTCTTCGTCTCACAATCGTACGTCGCTGCTCAGATCTTCTTCTATCCTCCTTACAACCTGAGCGCCGCCGGAGTCGGGTACTTGTTCGTCGGACCCTTCCTGGGAGCAACTCTGGGCTCAATTGTCCTAGCTCTGGCCATGGACCCTCTCATTCTCTGGTGTACCAACAAGAATAAAGGAACCTATGAACCAGAATTCCGAATTTTGCCGGTAACTCTAGGATTGCTGGGTGGAGTGGGATTGATGAGCTATGCATACGCTGTCGACGCACAGATCAGTATGTACACTTGCAGTTTTCTCTGGGGCCTCAGCATGTTCGGAATAATCTTCATGGTTACGCCGAGCAATAGCTATGTCATCGATGCCTTTCGAGATTTGAGCAGTGAGATGTTCATTGCGAGTATGATGTTTAAGAACTTCATATTCTATGGCTTCTCGTATTTCGTCAACGATTGGGCTGCGGCGAAGGTAAGCTTGACTTGAATCCAAAAAGGGCCATGAACTGAGCTGATTGTGAACAATAGGGACCAGGACAAGTCTTCTACGTCTTCGGAGGAGTCGCGCTCGCGATCGTCTTGTCAACTTTGCCATTATATGTGTACGGAAAGCGGTACAGGAGTTACTGGCATCGAAACAATCTGCTGAGGAAGCTGGGCATCAAGACACATGCTGAGTTGTAGCCGAGCAGTGATCACGGGAATCATCTACCAGTCCGTACTCACTCGCTTACAATTCTCACCAGTAAAAGCTCTTCCCAAGCATCGCGAAACTCCATTCCAGCTAATCATCCGTCTCCGCGTGCCTTCACAAGGAAGCTTGGCAGAGTGCCGATCTTGCAGACGTTTCAAGGATTCCCCGCACATACATCTGACTTCAGGAGCCATGTGCGTACTCCATCATCTTCTACGAGATGTCGTTGGCTATACGCGTGCTTCTATCTCTTGGCCAAGGATATATGACAGGGCTAAGCAGGCAAGCTTCAGCCTCCAAAGCGTGTTTGCGGAGTAGACTACCACATGGAACTACACGCAATGCAAGCTTCGGCGCTTCGTTCTGGCTATTGTTTTGGCCACGATGCGGAGGAAAGGTATTGCTTGATGCCATTATTAGCCGCCTGACGCCGTCGGTGGTGTCCTTCTCCGTTCTCTGCATTCCTCTCGTGCTCTCAATCGACCATACGATTGCTCTGCGCCTGTCGCAGAACTGACAGCCAAGATGAGGAACCACATGGAAGCAGGATGGTTCTACTCGCCCAAGCAGATTCTGCGGTACATTCCATCGCGTGTCACTTCTCTAAAGCCGCCTCGGTCAAAGCTCAAGGACCCATACACAATCCTAAGGCAATTGGACAGGCATCAATGGGCTCTGTTTGGAATCGGCTTCGTGTCGTGGGCGTGGGACGGTAGGGTGCAGCAACAAATGTGATCAATTTACCATTGCTGACCGTGAAGTAGCCTTCGACTTCTTCACCGTCAGCCTCACGGTCTCTGAGATAGCTGCGGACTTCAACGAGCAACCGAGTGCTGTGACATGGGTAAGTGCGGTGGTATTGTCGTTGTTGATGACCGACTTAATGATAATACTAGGGCATCACGATAACGTTGATGCTACGTTCCGTTGGAGCGATCATATCCGGCAGTATAAGCGATCGTTACGGCCGCAAGTGGCCGATGATCGTGAATTTGTTCTTGTTCATTGTGTTCGAATTGTGCTCAGGATTTTGCAACACGCTGTCGCAGTTTCTGGGAGTCAGAGCTCTATACGGCCTGTGCATGGGTGGCCTACTGGCCCCAGCAGCAGCAACCGCGCTCGAGGATCTTCCATACGATGCCAGAGGTATACTGAGCGGGCTCTTCCAACAAGGTTATGCCGTTGGATACCTGCTCGCAGCGATCTTCTATCGCGCATTAGTGCCGACAACGTCGCATGGATGGAGATCGCTATTCTGGTTTGGAGCTGGCCCACCTGTGTTTATTATTCTTTGGCGGCTGTATTTGCCGGAGACGAACCACTTTCAGGTAATGAAAGCGTCTCGCGAGGCCAAGCATGAAGTGGATGGTGGCGAGGGAAAGAGGCCTCTAGTGTCCTTCCTCAAAGAAGCCAACCATGCCTTCCGCCAGAATTGGTTCCTATTTGTGTACATGGTAAGAAAGCGACAACTTGAGAAAGCCTGAATGTCTGAGACATCTGCTGACCTTCGAATCTCAGGTCATTCTGATGGCCGGATTCAACTCAGTCAGCCACGGTTCTCAAGATCTGTACCCGACATTCCTCAAAGATCAAGTCGGCATGTCACCGACCCAAGTCACGGTCGTCACAGTCGTCGGGCAGCTCGGAGCCATTCTAGGGAGTACAACAAGCGGATGGCTGTCGTCTTTCACGGGCCGCAGGCTGACGATGATGGTTGCGTGCGTTTTTGGAGGCGCTATTGTCCCTGCGTATATTCTCCCGCGAAACGACAGTCTCATAGCTAGTACTTTTTTCGAGCAGGTATTTGTCGGTGGCGTTTGGGGGCCGATTCCTATCCACCTAGTCGAGCTGAGCCCACCAGCCTTGAGAGCGCTTTTCTACGGAGCCACATATCAACTTGGCAATCTGGCAAGCTCAGCAAGCTCGACCATCGAAGCAGTCATAGGCGAGCGCTTCCCGTTACCACCAGGAGTCGGAGGGAAGAAGCGCTATGACTATGGCAAAGTGATAGGCATCTTCCTGGGAGCGGTCTGGGCGTATATTCTGCTCTTTGTCTTTGTCGGCCCTGAGATGTCTCAAGAAGAGCGTAACGAGGAAGCATTACTCGTCCTGGAGTTCGAAGAGATGAGAGCTAGGGGTGTCAGCCTCCAGGAAATAGGCAGGAGCCGCACAAAGGAAGAGGGTGGCATCACAGTGGAGACCGGGAAAGCTTCCATTGAGCGAGACATAGAAAATCGGAAAGAGCAGGCCGAGATGCATCATATCGAGAAGGCATGAGCTTCAACGCAGACTGCCGGTATGTTCTGAACTTGACCGGGGGCTTTGTTGCGACCTGTGCTACGTGTAGCAGTACAAGCGAATTTTCTTTATCGTCAAACCATAGTCGTGGTAGCGGATCCCACATTGTCGTCGCGTTTAATGTACCTTGAGCGCGTCGAATGCTAGAACAGCTTCAAGCTGAGCAGGATGCTCTCGTGCGTAAGGATATATGTCCAAGGCAGCCAGATCCACGACCAGGTGATGATTGGCAACGGCAATGTGGAAACTAAAGCGAAGACGACGCATGTTCAACAAGTGTCATAATGAAGATGGTGTGGGTTTTCGCTCCTGGGCTGAGGATGTGTTCTTCGTGAAAGTTGTGAACGCGTTGCACGATTCGGGAGACACTCGGCGCAATCCAGCGGGCCGCAACTTTCCCGAGCTGAGTGCAACTCCTGTCATCATCGTCGCTGAACGAGAAACAAATTTCCAGTGGACACATCGCTTGAGTCTGGCGCAAAAGCTCGAAGATTCTCATGGCAACAAGACAAATGCTGCCAGGAATATGCAGTGTTCGGTAGCGATAGCCGCGCACCAAAATCACCCACCCTAGCTCTACAAATCGTTGAACCAGGTGTGGCACCATGCCAGCTGACAAGACATCGAGCGATATTCGCCGGCTCAGCATCAGGGCGCCCAAAGTAGGGCATAAGAAGTCCCGGAATGGATGTCAGACCTGCAAAGTGCGCAGGGTGAAATGCGACGAGAAACAACCTGAATGCTCGATATGCCTTCGCCTTGGTCTGGACTGCACCTACGTGACACCCGAGCCAACTCGAGCGCGCACAAAAACACGCAACACAGCACCGAAATCATCGCAGCCACCTCTGTTGTCTCCAGCTTATTCGACCTCTCAAGGGAGTCACTCACAAGGAAGTCCGCCAAATGCAAATACAGACCCATCCCAGCCGATATCCGCGAGGACCACCCAGGATTCAGCTACTGAGGAGTCCGAGCAAAGGCGTTATATGGAATTGCGCCTGCTTCATCACTGGATGCTTCACGTATCGCGACCCTTCGGAATGACTTCTCCTCCAAGCTGGAAGGAGCTCTGGTATGGGGAGGTGCCCCAGGTTGCACTTACCAACAAGAACGTTCTTTATGCATTATTCACAATGACGGCGACGCATCTTTTGGGAAGCTGTCCACATGATGCGGCACTTTATCGAGCACGCGAGAACTATTGGGTCTGGGCACTTCGCGAACAGCGAGCAGCAATCATGGATCTAGATAATTCTAATACCGATGCAGTCGCATTCGCAGCGCTGTTGATATCGATGAACTCTCTTGCAATGCTTCAGGAGCGTCCTCTAGAACTGTACTCGCCACCGACAGATTGGTTAGAGGTTGGAAGAGGCGCATTCACAGTTTTGCCTCCTCCAGAAGCTGTCAGCGAAGGCACCGGGCTCAAGGTTTTGATGGACACTACAGCGAACATTTGGCAAGCGAACGTGACGTTCGATGCTGATATGCAGCGTGAGTTCGGCGCTATACTGAATCGAGACATACCTTCGACCGATACATGGGATCAGGAGACGTGTGAAGGCTATGAGAACGCATTGAGCTACATTGGCTCGTTCCGGCGGGCGGTGCTCGCCGGGGAGCCTGCAGATATCAACCTGCGCTGGATATGCATGTTTCCGTTCATGGTTCCGAGGCAGTTCGTTGACTTCGTC
Source organism: Pseudocercospora pini-densiflorae CBS 125139 (assembly GCA_000504365.2). NCBI lineage: Eukaryota > Fungi > Ascomycota > Dothideomycetes > Mycosphaerellales > Mycosphaerellaceae > Pseudocercospora > Pseudocercospora pini-densiflorae. The sequence continues at coordinate 6,963 of AWYD02004132.1, read as the reverse complement.
AGTGAAGGCAGACCAAGAGCTCTGGTAACACTGGCATACTTTTTTGCCGTGGTCGGGCACACAGACGCCTTGAAGTACTTGGGTAACACGGGTGAGCAGACGACAGCTCGGCGAGAGATACACGCGATCAGAAATATGCTGCCACAGGAGTGGCAAAGCCTCATGGCGTGGCCAATGAACGAGATCTCAGCAGGCTGAACCATCACGCGCACAGAAATCGCTTCTTACATATTTGCCCACCAAAATGGGCCGAAGCCATCAACCAAAGAAACACGCACATGCGAGTGCGACGACAAGCACATAGGCGCGGTCATGCAGAACGCTCGCTAGCGTTGCAACGTACCTTGTTGGCTCCAGCTCGCGTACATACACAGCAGACGAGAGGCACGATTCAACATGGACAGCCTAAAGATCACGAAAGTTTCGAATATCATGCTATTTGCGTTGGCGAGCAAGATTCAAGCTGCCTGTGCCCGGAATCGCTGGTCGTCGTGCGCCAGATACTGCATCCCGAAACGCCAAGGTCCCAAGTGTGATCGGAGACTACAAGTTGGCGAAGAAGGCTGCTCCCATCCGGACCGTCCGCTTATACACAAAACATACGATTCTGGGGAGTCTAAGCAGAACATCTTTCGTGCCACTGCTGTGTTGCTATGGCTGTTTAGTACTGCAGAAGCTATGAATCTCGTTAATGATGAGTTACATAGGTCAAGTCCAGCTCTATCAAACGACGCTGCTCACATCTGATCGTCATTTCTCTCTCGAGGCAAAATCATCAAGTTTCGGTTGCGCGTTGATCGGCCAAGCTTTCGCTTTGCCACGCTGGCAGTGCGGGCGGCATCCCAACACGCGTTTGCCCTATATTGATATTGGTCACGAAGAAGCTGCAAATCCATCTATCCGAGGAAAACACCAATTGGCAGGCCCCAGAATGAATGCTCACAGGCTTGCCGAGACCAACCACGCTATAAAGCGGAAAGCCCGAATCGGAATGCAAGTATGCTTCCCCGACCGGTGACAGCGGGCGTCCGGCGTAGTTTGCATATACGATGCCACTGGTGGTTCGCTGCATTGCTTGCAGCTGCAGGTGCACGCTTGTCACAGGATTGGCAGTAGTTCCAAGTTCTGCCGTCTTTGCCGTGTATCGCCAATGGACGTCTCGCCCTACCTTCGTATAGATTGTTTTTGCAGTACTCTCCTCAAGGACACTGCTTACTAGACACAATGTTACATCCAAATTAGCTATTGCGGATAAAGTCGTTGTAGCCAATTCTTGGGAGAGGTGGGAAGATGGAACGGACTATGCTCGCTCTAAACACTTCCCCGACACCTCAAGCAGCTCCTCACATGCAATGAACGGTGTTGACTCCGACTCCGCGATCTCCAGCTTTTCCACAGCACCCTGTCCGACCTTCGACAAGTGTGGTGAGTGTGACTTCAGCTGTCCGCATCCCCGCACAAGCCATCGAGACATATTCTTTTCTGGAATGTTGGATAGCGCAACAGGGCACGCGGCTCGCTATGCTTGGAGCACCCATTTGCTGCGACTTGCTGTTTGAGCTCACACATAGCCTGCAGTAGTCCTAGCCATCGTCGCATCCAGAAGCTGCAGCAGGCCCCATATGGCAGTGTTGCATCGGCACTCTCATCTAAAGCTTTACAACGCCATACATCTCCCGTGCTGGCCATGAGCGATTTGCGACGTGCTATGAGGAAACAGCAATACCGACAGGAGCGGCACATTTCGTGCTGCAGAATCCTTTGACGATCGACACGTTTCATGCGACCAATGCGCATTTGTGCATGTTGGCCATGCATTGATCCGCCAAGAGAGTGTCGCTGACAATGTTTGGCAAGGACTCTCCAAGCGAGCGCACTGATCTCAAGTGGTCTAACGTTGAGATCTCGATCAATACGTCTTTTACTTAACGCCATCAAATTGTGATTGAACGAGCAATCCCTTCGCCAGCCGATAGTCTGAAATGCCGCAAAGCACACGCTCTCCCAGACTGTTCCAGTACAACGCCACCTGGCCGAGGCGAAACCCTCGTTCCTTCGTCTGCGGCTCTGGCAAATGATTGATAAGAATGCCAGAAAAATGCAAGTGTGATGAGTGCTCAATCCATATCTCCTGACCATGCTCATCCGTACGTAGGCATGTGCGTCGGCGAGGACGCTTTTTGCCCGGGATGCTTCGTTTGATCAGGACAGAACCCGCTTCCTGAAGAAATCATCGTCGCCTTTGGAGCGTGCACATTTGTGCATAACGCAGGTGGGTTGCGCCTCTGAGCGTCTTGACACGCCTCAGTTACGACCGTATAGTGACCGCAGCGCTCCCACTTGAGATTGTTCTTGAAGCACATGGCGACCGTGATAGAGTTCTGTGTTCGCTGACCGGAAATCGCTTTCGCGTTTTGTCGAGCGCGTATTTCGGCCACGGATCCAGAGTCTTGAAAGGGATGTATCCAGAGGTGCCGAGCGATGTGCACTTTGTTCACGCAGCAGTAGTGATAATCTTGCGGAGAGAATCGAAGTATGCGTCGAGTATGGTTGCGCTGGTAATAATGTGTGTACAGAATAATTGGAAGTGAAGGAGGATGAGTGGCAATGTATGGGTTGCGAACAGATGCGGAGCCTGCTTCAGGATCTGTGATGAGCCGGCACAAGGAGCTGAAGCTGATCAGACAGTTTGCGCTGTGCAGATAGCAGGCACATAGGTGACAAGCTCGGCTAGTGTCGCAAGTTTCGAGGCCACTGCAGGCTCAATTTGCTGCAATCAGAAGTCGCCTTCTCGTTGGTGGAGCATAGGTGACAGCGGGCCCCTTCGACTCCTCTTTTAGAGGCAGGGACAATTGGCGGAGTTAGGTCGCGTGCGTTTTCCACAAGGACTGTTCATGTGAACGAATGGCAATCCCACTTGCCTAGCTTCCACAGTGTGTGAGTCTCCAAGACGACGGAAACGGCTGCAAAGACTGACTCAGTACTCATAGGATCTTTTCACCATTCCGATCATTTGGTTTCTCCGAAACACATTAGGTTCCTGGAGCAGTCTCTATAGATCTGAGCTTCCCAGAGTTCTGCTGGTCATCCTGACGTTTCAATTTGGTAGACTTTGCCTGGAAAGCCTTGAGTCTAGCTAGAAATTCTCAAGTTCTGCATAAATGCTAGCACCACGTGTTGAGCCAGTAGGGCGCGCATTGCGACAGCGCCCCGTTCAACCGACATTGATGGCCTTCTGCTGCGTGGCCGCTACTCCACTTAGTGGGAGAGGAAACGAATCAATACTCTATGCATATCTTTGCCTTGCTCTGAGGAGTTCCTGGCAAAGAGCATTCATGCTTCGCTTAGCAGAGCTGTATTGCGATAGCGCTGATCCAGTCCATGCCGTGCTGTTGTGTCTCTGATGGAAGGCTCGGTCAGGGCACCGCGTATGCGATTTTGCCTTGATGCTGAAGCGAAGCAGGACGTCGCGAGCGAGTCATGGCCAACCATTGCTTGTGCCAAAATCCCCAGCGGCAACGTGCAGAAGGATGACGCCGACCATTCCGGTTCTGCAGCTAGACGAGCCAACAACCTTCACTGGAACGGCTGTATCTGTACTTTTGGCATCCGAGGTTGTTCGTTCACGCGTGAATGCGCCGGAAAGAAATCTCTGCAAGGTGATCGATGCATATGCGAATTGAATCGAACTTCCCCATATAACCGGCAGCCTTCAGTATCTTCAAGATCCTGCTGTACGAAGTTCTGAGGGTTCTAGACACAGAATCAGGTCATCACGATCCTGAATAGGTCTTTAGCGGGCTGTCACTCGCAGTGATCTTCGAGACTTCGGCGGGCGAGTAGTACGAAAGAGGAAGATCCGTAGGCCATGGCGTCAGATTCTCGGCGAAAGCCACCACACGGAAGCAGCGTGGATCAAGGGTATGTAGCTAACGTGGCCGGGGACGCAAGCCTGTCTTCCCCGTCACTGGTCCAGTAGGAACGCTGTTGAGAAGTAGTCAGCTTGCTAGGCTGAACAATGAGCAGGTCTTTCACAGAGACCGGCCGCAATGCTGATGCAGTGAGTTATGCAATCGTTCAGCAGCCTGCAGGATGGTTCTGAGGTGCATGCGAAGTCTAAGCGCCTGGACTGTGAAAAAGCATAGATCAATCATATAGGGCAGACGCCACAGCTCCTTTCTTGCTTCAACGAGGACAGGAAAGTTGTTGACAACAGAATGCTATAGCAACAAGTAAAGCTTTCATCAGCGTACTTTTTGAAGTGCTGATAAGATTCTGGATAGATAAGGTTTAATATAGCTGAAGCCAAATTCTCGATCTTGAAGATTCGAGATCGATGGACGGCTGGTCGTCTTCGTCCGGGCTTGGCGTTGGACCGCTTGCTGTTGCCTTTCGCTCACCAAGATTCCCCTCCCATCACACCAGAACGATCACATCCTGGCGTACTAGATCAGTGCGTAGAAGCAGCTGATTACTTCAATCCTCCCGAGAAATCCTCCACGACAACATCCCCTACGCCGCGAAGCACAGCAGTTGCCAGTCCATTGGACCACCAACAATCACTGGCTGAAGATTGGCTGAGCCAGTCCAAGTCCACGTCCCAGCGTTCGAGGAATATGGCATGATCCCACCAGATCGCGTGAACTTTGTCGCAAGCACACTCCTCCCGTCGGCGACATCAAAGCAGTGTGGAAGGGCGGCAGCACCCAATCTGGAAGCTCCGGCCGAGACTTTGCGAAGGCTGTGTCGAAGTACGGTTGATATCACGCCGTTCACAACGCAGAATGTCGAAGCGTACCTCTCAGGCACAATGATGATGCCGTCTTTGAGGCGAGTCCTGCCTTCAGCTAATTATGCGAAGTCCTGCATCACTCCATCTTCGCCGACCTGCTGGCTCGTGCTAATTTGTAGGAATAGTCTTGCAGCGACTCTTACGTCTGCTGCATTCGCTGGACACCGCTCAGGTCGTGTCCATGACATCCGCCCAAAAGCCGCTGCTCTTTTTAGCGGGAAGTGAGGGCCTCAAGAAACCGTGTTTCTCCGCTTTCACAGGCACAGCGTCATCCCAATCTTCGCTGTCGCTGGGATCGTGTGAAGTCAAAGCTGGGTTTGCTACCCAAAATGGACTTGTCGTTGCCGTCTGGACGCTGTCAACGACACTCGCATCGCAGGTCGATGTTGCCGAGCACTCAGTCTCGCCGCTGCTCGACAATGTGGGAGATGACTGTACCTGCCTCCGCTGAAGGACCCTCCAGAGCATCCAGCGGATCACCCAGTTTCCCTCGTCCGGAGTCCAGGTAAGATCGTATATGCCACGAGTCTTGTTGGACGCCGTTTCATAAATCTTGGTAACCTGGCGTTGGAATGCAAACTCAGATATGTGAGCAACACTGAATGGAGGTTGTATGGATTCGTCATCAACATATTCAGCTTCCAGGGATTTCCGACTTTCGAAAAGTCGCTCCATGCCGGCCACTGCTTCTCGCTACAATTGAAGTCAGGTTGAGATGCATTCATGCCACACGAGGGCGGTTCATACCTTCATTCTTTGATACAATATTCTGTGCCTGTACGTCCGCTCAGATAGACCAATGTGATGCAGAAAGTTGGCGCGGCTATCGTCGGGGGCCACTATGATACCCGTGGGGCCCTTGAAGGATAGAAAGTCATCGAGGCTCAGTCGTGTACACAAGCGAGTTCCTGGCATCGGTCTTGATTAAGTCGACGGTTTAGTCAAGTTCGAAAGCAATGTCGCGACTGGTTTGGTGGCAGGATTTCGAAGGCTGTACGAAAGAAGTATCCAGGCACAGGTTGCGATATCTTGTCGTTCTTTCTAGGCATACCGAGCTGGAAGCATATAGCTGTGTCAGAGGTTTGCCTTCGGCGATGGTGTTCACTCGAACGTGGAGGACTGCGACCGGATGCCCACGAAGTCATATACGACGCAAGCCAGGAGATGGATCGAGTCTGCGGTTCCTTCGTACTTGGGAGCCTTACTAGTGCGATGAACCTGGCGAATCACCTGGCCTGATTTGTGACTGGCGACGCAGTAGACTTGGGTCTGAGCAGTGGTCAAGTGGGATTGAGCAAAACCGGATCCGCGACTTTGGAAGTCAGATACTGGGTCTGTCTGCACCTAAGCTGAACAACCGGGTGGTGCTCGGGCGTCTTCTTATCGGCAAGCTGGCCCATTTGTCGGCTGAACAGCAAACCCATATGCTTGCATACAAGACTGCTGCAGGCAATATATTCCAATTGGTCGGATTGAGTACCGTTGAAGCCGGACAAGCACCCTTACCAGTTAGCCCCTCTATTTGGAAGACACTTCTGAAACCTAATCTACCTGCTCGCGCAATTGAGGGCGATCGACGGCTCGCTTAATACCTTCCACCGTCGTCGCTTCGATCCGCCTTGTTCATGTTTAATATATTGCGGTGCATGAACGACAGAGGAATCTCGCTCTTATAAGTGAGACTCTCGCTCTAAACATGTTGGACCAGCGTCTGGCATCCACGGCTGTGCCTCCGCACCGGCGATGCAGTTGTCGGTAGCAATGAGTCGTCGTGCTTACGAGAATTCGACTGGACATATCTTCAACACGTGGCGTGATGGTGCGTGACATCAACTGGAAGATCTCTGCTGCTGGGGCTTGTCTTTATTACAGTAACTAGTCTACTTATATATATATACTATTCTTAGCCTGTACATTCTAATATTAATATACAATGCCTAATATTAATAGTATTACTAACTTAGTTAGTTTTAGTATATTTCTCCTAACTTAGCCTTAGTAAGGATCCCTTATCCTCCTCTACTAAAGCCTAAGGTATCTATAAAGGCTTTACCTAATGTTTTTATATATAAACTATATATATAATCTTAAATAACCTAGAGGGAGCTAGTACTTATATTATAAGCCCTACTTAAAGTAAAGCTTTAAGGCTTTATTTAAGTACTTATTTC